>JAPKLW010002093.1:27591-108708 GCA_026898455.1 Plectranthus barbatus
CAATGTAACGTGGCCCCATATTGGGAAGGTCAGATGGGGGCGTTACATCTCCTTTCTGCTCTGCCCTGCTGTGTTAGTGTACTATACACTAACTTTATCTTAGACTTATTTTCAGCCTGAGAAATCCCAGTTTGGATAACCTCGTACCGACTTGGGCATGTATGAATGTCTGAGTCTGACTGAGCTTTGACAACTTTCGAATAGCTCGATCTTTAAAGGTAGAGACTCTTATACTAACTTTTCAAGGTCAGTATAGCTTAACCCTCATACTGACTTCCCAATGTCAGTATGGTAAACCCTCATATTGATTGTCCACATTCAGTATGGAAAACGCTCTCATACTGATTTCTCCGGATCAGTATGGAAATCTCTTAAACTGACTTCTCCATAGTTAGTTCGGGAAAGCCCTCATACTGACTCCTCCTGGTCAGTATGGATGGACCTTAAACTGAGTGCTCCAACACAGTTTTAGGTCAAGGCTAGGCGTGATGATAGTCAGTTTTCTAGCATTCTCCTTTGCTCGGTCTTCAGCCTAAGTTCTATTACAACTCAATCGATCCTATACAAGGATTACAGTTTAGAACTCTAGAAACTGGAAAAACTGACTAAGATGGCTTACAATCTTTGACCCACCAAAACATCAAAAAGTAAGGAAGGATTTCTCTAACAAAAATCCTAACAATTTTTGTGTCTGAACCACTATAAACTTTGTGTCTTTATAGCTTTTAGTTTATCAGTTTTCGTATCTTAAAACTCAACACTCAAGTGTTGAAGTATATCTTGAAACTGACTAACAACTACTTGACTTAAAAAGCTATCTTTTGACAAAACCAAATTAGTATTGAACAACCAGTTTAGATAAGTGCAAGATCCTTAATGTGTTTCCGAATATACTGTGATGGATAAAACCCTTTCCGAACCTTTGATCTCCTATTTTCTTTAGTTCTTCTTAGAATAGATGGTTTAATTTTTAGAAATAATAAAATGTGCAATTTTTTTATGCTCAGTGATTACCTGCTTCATATATTGGGTAATATATGTTATGTCGATTATCTATATGAGTGAAAAAGTGTTTTACTATATGAGAGTTGTTAAGAATTTTCACTAATTTAGATATTAATATTTTTCTTATTTTAGATTTTTTTAAAGCTGATGTGATTTTAAATCTAAAAATATTTATGAATAAAAATTCACACGTCAAAGCTTTTGACATTTTAAATTAAAGAAAGATAAAAATATTATTATTAGTTAATTTAAAGTATATTTAGTGTGTTAATTGTAATTTGATATTTGTGAATTATTTTAATTAATAATAAATATTCACATAGATATAAAAAATATCAATTATATATGTAATATAAAAATATACAATTTTGTTAGGAAGAAACTCCTTACTTATTATGTTTTGGTGGGTCAAAGATTTAAGGTCTAACAAGTTTAGGTTGTCTCTAAATTAACTTCAGTATCGTCTTAAAATGTAAAGTCCTGTAAGGTTTTTTTTATCGAGTTTTAAGTTGGAGCTGATTTGGAGAACAGACTGATGAATCAGTTTGGATGCACACAAGGACTTAAGAAAATTCAGTTTGAGACTGATAAGTCTGGGACTGAAAAGTTTGGGACCTCACCCATCTTGGAACTCACCAGTTTGGACTGACTAGTTCGAAACTCGCTAGTCTCAAACTTCATAGTCTGTGGATCAACGTTCCGACTTGTGACGTCAGCCAGCATGGACTTGCCAGCATGACAGTATCAGCATGAAATCTTAATTCCAATCTCCATGCATAAAGACAAGAAGAATGTGTCTGAGGAATGGTACTAACATGTATCAGACTTTAAGGATTAGAGATTCCTTAAAGCCTGCAAGCCCAAGACTTCAGTCTTGATTCCTCAGACTGACCAAATGTTGTCGTTCTGATAGAAAGGTGAATAGTCATTGTCACAGTCATATAAAGCAGGAAAAGGTACAATATTTTTCGGAAAGGCTACCTACCCGTGCAGGACATAAACATTGGATTGATCGAAAATCCAATGTGTCTATCGGCTATAGAGATTTGAATCTCACTCCTTAGTCTACAAATCGTCGGTGACATCAACAAATTAAAAAATCTAACACCTGACTCTCGAGCTTGCCGAAACTCTGCTAAATTCACGATTCAAACGTTAGAGGCTTTCAAAGCTTTCCGTGTGTCACTGCTATTAACACGTGACTCAAAACATTTTGTTCTTAAGTTATTCTTGGTATTCTTTCTCTCCAAGAAAGAATACAACTGTCAAGTACGCTCTCTACTTTGACTATCACAGACGATTTTGCCGCCAAGCTGACAGTTCCAGGGTGAAATATAAAGACCTTATTTCGGCGACGAGGAGGCTGAGTGTTGTGCCCACACTCCAAGGAGCTGCGAAGTGAAGGAAGAACAAATGACCAGACGAGTGAGCTTGTGGGCTGAAGGATGAGGCATCCTTCAGCAAGCAATAGATCATGAGAGCACCTTATGTAATCCAATACTTAGTGAATTTCCAAACTTGTGTCTGAAGAGTGGACGTAGGACCTTTTGGTGTCCGAACCACTATAATCCCTTGAGTCTTTTTATTTGTTTTCAGTTATCAATTTATGTACTTTAAAACTCATCACTCAAGTATTGAAGTATAGACTGAAACTGACACTTAAAGACTATTGGATTAAAAATTCATACTGAGCTTTGACAAACCAAACCGAGACTGGCGACACACATTTTGGATAAGTGCAAATTTACTCATTAAAATTATTTTGTTGTGCAACATAATTATTCTAAAAAATGGGGACCAACAAATTTTTTATTCTAAATGATGCATATGTTTATAATTACAAGTATAATGTTAATTATATCATGTACAAATATTATTTTTCAAAATAATATTAAATATATCCAACAGTACTATTGAATAAATATTGTTTAACATGTGCAGACATGTTATCCATAAAATTTACATAAAAAATCTTACAATCAAAATATCAATTGCATTTTTACATAAATGTGATTATTAAATCAACTAAATCTTTATATTAACAGTATTAAAGTGAATTGGAATTAAAGTTTAAATAATTAATTAGGGCGAGAATTTAGATTTCATTTCAAATTAATAGTCAATTTTAGTTAATTAAAAGGAATTGCTAATTCATTTGGAATAAATTCAAAAATGAATAATATGTGAATTTAGAGGGGCGAAAGCTTGAAAGGAAGGAAAATTAAGGGAAGGCGTAAGCCTAGGCCAGGCTCCATCTCTGATGTCGATATATCTGAATTTATACTTCCTCAAGAGAAAAACAGTGCCCCCCAGTCAACTCACATTAATTTAATATGCCTCCACCACTCTCCACGGCGGCGCCACCGCTACCAATCCCATCCCATATATAGAAAAAGGATCACTTCATCAGCTAATGCCCCCCCTCCTTCCACTTGTCACACACCCCTGACACTTCCAGTATCCAATTATTCTCCACCGCCCAAAATATAAAACATGCAGTTAGTTACTCCCAACTAAAAACTTCTTTTTCGCCATTTATTCGCACAACAACTTCACCTACAAGAAGTAACAAATTAAACCTGCATTCTTACAGTTGCATCCATGGCGGCCTGCATCGACGACGATCAACCACCCCCCAGTTTCAAGCATTACTGCAGGGTGTGCAAGAAGGGGTTCATGTGCGGCAGAGCTCTGGGCGGCCACATGAGGGCCCACGGCATCGGCGACGAGAACGGGGCTCTGGATGACGACGATGAAGACGACGACGACAACAGTGACTGGGAGGATAGGAGCACCACCAATTGCAAGCGTATGTATCAACTGAGGACTAATCCCAACCGCCTCAAGAGCTGCAGAACCTGCGAGAATTGCGGCAAGGAATTCTTGTCTTGGAAATCCTTCCTCGAGCATGAGAATCTCGGGAAATGCACCTCCGACGACTCCGACGACGCCTCCGAGGAGAAGCGGTGGTCCAAAAGGAAGAGATCCTTGCGCTCCAAAGTTGGGTCGGAAGATGACCTGCTATTGGCGACGTGCCTGGTGCAGTTGGCCAACACCACGGTGGATCTCCCGCTCGCCGAGCCGGAGGAGTCGTGCGCCAAGAGCCGGGCGGCGACCAAAGGGTTGTTCGAATGCAAGGCATGCAAGAAAGTATTCAATTCACACCAAGCATTAGGGGGCCACAGAGCCAGCCATAAAAAGGTGAAAGGCTGTTACGCCGCCAAACAAGATGAACCCGACGACAACAACAACAACTTGGACGTCGCAAACAACGATCAAGAATTCCCCTCCTACAAGCCCACCTTCCAATTCGAACAGCCGCTGGTCGGAGCCGGCAGGAGGAAATCCAAGGTTCACGAATGTTCCATCTGCCACCGGGTCTTCAATTCGGGTCAGGCCCTCGGCGGGCACAAGAGGTGCCATTGGATCATCTCCAATTCGCCGGAGACATCTTCCATGCCCAAGTTCCAATTCCAACTTCAAGATCACAACGTCGATCCCCTTCAAAATCATAAACCTATAATTAATGCACAAGTTTCCGAGAAGCTGGATCTGAACGTCCCGGCTTGGGCGCAGATGGCCGGGGTGAGGCGGGACCCGCAGAATCCGCTGAGCTTTGACGTGTCGACGGAGACGAACCTGCGGGCGGCGTGGGTGGGCAAAGGTGGGAATACGATGAATGGTGATGGTAAGATGAATAAGGAAAAGAATGGGAGTGATCAGAAAGAGAAAGAGAAGGGTGAGGGTGAGGGTGAGGGTGAGGGTGAGGGTGAGGGTGAAGCAGATAGCAAATTGAAGTTGGCCAAACTGAGTGTTTTGAACGACACAAATGTTGGGACTGCATCTCAATGGTTACAAGTAGGTATCAGCTCTGCAACCGAAGCCGCCGCCGCTGCTGCTGCTGGTGGAGATGAGTAATCCATATTAAGATCCAAGCCCCATCTAAAAATTTGTATGTAATTTGTATTTACACTGTAATTTTATTACAATTTAATCACTCAACCTACGTATATCTTCATTTCCAACATCAATTCCACCAATCTTTGAACTATATGTGTAAATCCATATATATATATATATATATATATATATATATATATTGATCATCTATAATTCACAGTCATCAATTGCATGCATGCTGGCCTGCATTTGGTTTTGTTGGAATTGCAAGTTTTTTTTTTTGTTAATTTTATTTTATCGAAGAGCCTTTACATACAATCAAATGTTAATTATCACACCTGAACTAATATAAATTAATTAAACTTCTTGTTCTTTCTCTAAGGCCAATTCAAAGAAGAAGAAAAAAGCTTCATATATATGCGCTTGAAAATATTTTTTAATTTGAACTTTTGTATTCCTATCTAGATTTTATTATTGATATTCCGATAGTGAAATGGAAGGAGGGATAGTTCTTGAAATCTCTTATTTTGAAGGTTTCTACATGTCAAAATTCTATCTGCAAAAATGCTAAACTCCATTATTTCCAATGTGCATGTTTGTTTAATTTCCTTGTTTGACGTAATTAAAACTAACCATTTCGAGTTAAAATAAATAAATTGGGCTAAAATGTAAGGTCCAAACTTGAAGCGTGAATAGGCCCATTAGTATCATCAAATCCATTACTTAAAAAAGAGAGTTTAATTAATGGTATAGCTAGGATCTAGAGAAAAACAAAATTCAATTCATGACCTTAGATTAAAAATGTAGATTCTCTAATCCAAAACGGTGGTTGATAATGGAGTAGAGTAGAGTGAAAAAATGGTTGGTAATATTGGTTAATTAGTAGAAAAATGTCAACCCAAGATTAGCGATGCATCAAATCAAAGGCAGAGAGTAATTTCTCATACATTGAAATTGAAATGTACTTTGCTTCAATTTATGCGTACTACCCAACACCTTCATTGACTTTAGCATTTCCTAATATTATTAATTAGCTACCCCCTCTCTCTCTATCTCTCTAATAAACTGTATTATTAGAGAGATAAAAATAATACAATTTGTAAGTTCGACTCCTATTAAATTATGAGCTATTCCATTAAATTAGTTAATTCCAGTTTTGTATCAAGATTATTATATTTATAACCCTTCAGTTTTAGTATAAATGAATTCATTTTTATATTTAAGATTTTATAAAAGTTTTTTACCATCAAGTGCTTTCTTCACTAGATTTTTTTTAAAAAAACAAAAAATATATGAAATACTTATTTTTTGGTATAAAATATCCAAAACACATCACAACCTTTATGACTCATCAATTTATACAGTGAATTTATTGATTTTTTATTTCATCAAATACTTAAAACACTTATACTTAAATAATTTTTAATTTAAACTAAATACAATTACTTAACTAAATTTGATTATGAAATATGATCGTTAGTACTATTTGATAATATGGTTGCGAAAATAATAATAATAATAATAATAATAATAATAATAATAATAATAATAATAATAATAAATATATTCATCGAGTCAATTCATCGGACTTTAGGCTCAACTTTATCGAAAATCTCAGATTATTCGATTTATGTTATTCTTGTTAAGTTTTTATAGGCTAAACATTATATAACTATTTTTTTCCCCTCAATTTTATCAGATCAGCACAAAAATTAGATTAAATTGACATTCTTCTATCCTAAACACTCATGCAAATATAATGTACTCCCTCCATCACACTTGAATTGTCACACTTATTAAATTGGGCGTCTCAATCAAACTATCACATTTCAAAAACGATAAATTTTTCACACTCAACAATAAAATATTAATCTCACTAACTCATTCTATAATCACAACTCTTAATTTTCGTGGGCTGAAAAGAAAGGTGACAATTGTAGTGGAACGGAGGGAGTATTTGATATCACTTAAAATATTATAAACATTTAATTTGTAGAATATATTCTTCTATATGTTTGCGAGATTAATGTTGTACTCCCTCCGTCCCATTATATTAGGGACATAGGAGTGTGCACAATAACCAATGTGCATTAGTGTAGAAGAATTAATATTTTATTGATGAGTGGAAAAAATGTTGTCTTTTTAGGAAATGAGACTAATAAATGGGACGGACCGAAAAGGAATATGGGACTAATATGATGGGACGGAGGGAGTAGTATATTGTAGTACAATAATTAATTTAGTCATGAATTCCAAGGTGGGAAGGATCTACTAACTTCTCAATTAAATTGTTTACCTATTTTTTTTTAATGAAGTGTGAAAATAAAAAATAAAGGGCAGATCTTGTCAAAATAAAAGAAATTTGGAATTAATGATAGATTAAATGCGTAATCCCACTTTGGTCAAGTGGGCATGCATGCCAAACCTAATTGCACTTCATTTTGTTCATTCATCCAATTCCACTCCTCTTTCAATTTTAGGCTAATAATTTCTAACAAAGTCAAGTTTTCACTTTTGTATTTTTACTATTATTAATCAAGTAGCTAGAAAAATACAAAGAAAGTAGAAAAATATTTATTCTTTTAAGGTTACAACTTGCAAGCAACACAATTTCAGCAGTTTGCTTCACTTGAGTAAAAGCAAATTATATTTTAATATTTTTGTAATTGTAATTTGTAACCCCCTCATAAATTCATAATATTTCACATCAATATTTATTCTTTAAGGTCTTTGATTTTACTTTCGAAAATTAAAGAAAAAGAAGAAGATAGAATGGGCAATTTAATGCCATGGTCGCATGTTAAATTAGTTTTCGTTATTTATTGTTTCTTGCCGTTTTAAACCAAAATATAACTTCACAAATAATCCAGATTCTATTTTTCTATAAATGTTATTTTGAAAAGAATATCTTATTTATGATTTATATAAATATTGTGATAATAATATATCTTCTCTCAATCTCACTAGAGAGAGAGAGAGAGAGAGATTTGATGTGTGTATATATATTGAAATTAGAGAGTAAAAAGCCGGTTTAATTCAACCCTCTCAAGTACTTCAAAGAACACACACAAACACGGTCACTGCGTGTAGAAACAGAGGATGGAGAAGCAGAAGAAACACAGATGCAAGCTCTGCTTCAGAGACTTCTCCAATGGAAGAGCTTTAGGGGGCCACATGAGATCTCACATTTACGCGCAGGAGAAGGCTTCAAACGGAGAAGACGATGAGCACTGTTTTCAGTCTCTTCTTTCGTATTCTAATTCTTCATCGTCACTGCCGTCGTCTTCATCGGAAGAAGATTACGAGGAGGAGGAGGAGAGAGAAATAGAAGCAGTGAGAGCGGCGACGTACGAGCTGAGAGGGAAGAGCGCAGGAGATCACGACTTGTGGTCGTCGAGCGAAACAGAGTGGTCGAAGAAGCCGATTTGCAGAAGATCGAAGCGGGTTAGGAGATCGGACTTGGACATGTTTCTGTTGAAGAAACCCGAGTTGGAAGGGAAGGGCAACGTCATTTTCGAACAATCGTCGCCGTTGAGTTCGATTTCCGACACCACGCCGGAGGAACACGTGGCGCACTGTTTGATAATGCTGTCCAGAGACAGGTGGGAGAGGGATGAGAGAGAATATATTCAGGACGACGATGATGATGAAGATGAAGATTCAGGCGTGGCCAAAACGATCAGGAATAATAATAAATATAAATGCGAAGCGTGTAAGAAGGTGTTCAGATCGTATCAAGCTCTGGGTGGGCACAGGGCGAGCCACAACAAAGTCAAAGCGGCGCCGCCGCCGGAGAAGAATGGCTGTTCGGCGGCGAAGAATAAGATACATCAGTGCCCCTTCTGTGATAGAATTTTCCCGTCGGGGCAGGCGCTTGGAGGGCACAAGAGATCGCATTTCGCGGCGATTTCGTCAAATTGTAGTTGGAGAGGATTGAAGAACATAGATCTGAATCTGCCGGCACCGGTTGACGATGACGAGAATAGCCAAATTGCTATTTCAACGGTTTCTGATGCACCACCTCACTAAAAGCAAAGGCAAAGCAAGCAATGACAACCATTAAGAGGTAATTCAAGAAATTAATTAATGACATGAATATTGTTATGTTTCAGTGTAACAAACAGCTACTACATGGAGTATTTAATTTCCATTAATTAATTCACATATATAATTTCATGTTGCTAACACGACTAATCTGAAATATTCTTGGGTGAATAAATTAAGAAATAGAATCACAGGAAAAGCAAAGTCCCCACCTGTGATTGTGAGTAGACAGTTGAGAAAAGAGTTAGTTGTTCTCCCATTCCACAACTCTTAATATTTTCTTTTCTGGGTTAATTATTCTCTTACACTCAATCATAGTTTCCGTCTGTTGTGTGTCCCAAAATTACACTTGCTTCCACTAATTCATGTTGTCATTCTTTGCATTCATTCGGATATTGGGTATTAATCTCACCTCATTGCTGATTTTCTTTTTGTAAGAAAAATAATAATAATAATAATAAACAGTGGGTGGTGGACATTTTATATTTATTTATTTATATAAAAGATTGAGATAAAATGTCACAACATGGATCATCTTTTCTAATTTCTACTAAACAAAAATAAATATCTCTCTCTCACTTGATTTTCTTTAAGATGTACATATTTTTCCGGGAGAAAAATCTGGCAAAGGGAAAAGCAGTCTTTTTTTAGTACTTCTCCTTTTCCCATGCATATCATAATGTCAAGCAGATTTCTTGAGTTATTTAATGGCAAAGTATATTTTGGGGTTTTATTTTTTCTATTTTTTTTGTATGTAATTGTCCGATATTTATACGTAATACACAAGTTCTCATTTTAGAATCCGAAAATTTTCAAATTTTCAATCAAGAACCGAGTCATGAATTAAGAGTTTTACAATTTCTTGAATCTTGAATTGAAAATCTATCTTTTAATCATAAATTAACAATGAAATTTTATTTTAAATCCTAAATAAATAATTTTAGACCGTAATTTTTGTTATAAGATAGAACTAATAGTATGAAGTGCAGATTCGGTTGCAACTTTATACCCTCCCCATGAATCATGATTGACCTTTTGTAAGCTTCCGTTGATTTATGGAACTGCTAAATTGTCACTCAAAGTGACGCACCATCAATTATTTTATATTTTATATTAGTAAGATTAATTTAAAATATTACTGCATCAATGTCAACAAGTTTCAAATTTTTTAGCATGACTCAACCTGTTGCTGAGAAGCTTCACCCATTTTTTTATATAATTGTGCTTACACAATATCTAATCAGTTAATTTAATTTTTAATTCTGATATATTAAACAATATAGATATAATAAAATAATAAAAAACATGCTTACTTTTTATGTGATCAATATCTTAATAACTTTATTTTAAACTTTATATTTCATAAAATATCAGATCAAGATATTATAAATGCATTTACTCATCAACCTTCCATGAAAGTCAATAATTTTGTGGTATCAATTAAAAATGTTTTAGCCTTTTCCACTTAGCGCAAGTGCATTTATGTTGAAAGAGTAGAAAGCTTGAAAACAGAATGTGAATATAATCAATGGTACTAATTAATTGGACATTCTATCTCAACTCCATTCATAGTGGCATCAACATCACTATCGATCATTTTTAGCCCTTTTTTTCTAACATTAGACTTTTTTTTTTATGATTCTTTTGCAGCAATTATTTAATCAATTTCTTTTTTAATGTAATTAACATTAAGATTACTATGTAATAATTATTCATAGTCATGTGGTCCAATTTCCAAGTCATTCATGCAATACCTCGTCAACTACTTCAAATTCTAGACAAAGGAAATAAATACAATCACCATGATTTGCAGCTTTGTAAATGAGAGGCCGTCTCGAAAATTATTATAAAAGAAATCTTTGTAGGGGATATAATTGCAATTAAATCACTTTAAATTGATTAAATTGGGAAATATATTATTCGTTATTTTGATTATTGCGATGGTCATGAAACGTAACATATGACATATCCATGCATGCAATTCATTAATATATTGCAAAAAGACGTATGATAACAACTTTTATGGGGCTTAAGACATGAAGAACAAGTATTCGTGCTGAAAACTTAGTAAGGCCAGAAACTTAGTCTCAAGAAATTAAGTTTTGAAAATTGAAGCTGAGTTTCACCAAGTATGGCGGATGCTCATACTGACTTTGCTATGTCAGTATGGAGAAGGCCTATACTGACTTTGGAATGTCAGCATAGAGTTTCAAAGCTTCAAAAGCACGTGAAATACAAATGTTCAAAGTCAAACTTAAAGACACTTCAATGCTAAGTCAAAAAGTCAGTGCGAGGATATCTCATACTGGGATTCCTCGGACTGGAGCTTAATTTGACACAAAATTGGTGGAAAGTACACTGACAAAAGCATAAAGCAGGCGACAGAGCAGACCAAAGTATGGGTTATGATTGGACGACATTCCACATGTGTCTAACGACTTGATTTATGTGTCTAACAGGTGGATATTCAAATTGTCCTCCTGAAGACTACAAATAGCCCAACACTTCGGACGAAGAACACACTTGAATCTCTTAGAAAGCTAAGCCGACACTCTGCTCAACTTTCCACTCATTCTCTCTGAAATTCCATGAACTTATTCACGAGACTTGAGTTTCCAACTCAAGTTATTCATTCCGTGCTAGTTGTTTAAAGCACGAGGCTAAAGCATAAAGTCGAAGCTATTTTTTTTGGTGAATATAACTTTCTAAGTTATATTAAAGCAGCCAATATCCTTCTTTAGGATATTAATTATCATGAGCATTTGCCAACCAAGCTGAGTTTTGGGAAGAACGTGAAAACATCCGTCGTCCAGGAAGAAAGCTGCAGGGTGCGTCCTCACTTCGACCTGAAGAAGTGCCAGCTTACAAGGAGTTTTTGAGCGAGTGACGTCAGCAGACCGAATGATGGAGGCTTCCGATGGGCTGACCAGAGATCATGAGAAGGCTTGTAATAATGATACTTAGTGAATTTCCGATTAAGTTCGGAAGAGTGGACGTAGGATATTAAGTCTGAACCACTATAAAATATCCCGAGTTGTTTACTTGCTATCTTTAAGTTTCTACACTCTCAAGTTTCCAAACTTACTTTCAAACCTTCAATACTTGGTTAAGTATTGTAGTGTATGTTTGTGAAACTTATTTAATAACTTTCTGCGCTAAACTTACCTTTTGGTAAACTGAGTTCTAGTCAATTTCAGATAACAAGTGCATATTAAACTTACTTCCGCTGCACAATATTTTACTCTGATTTCGGGACCAATAAATATCATATTATAAGCTTTTACTGTCTTTAGTCTACACATTCATTACTTACGAAGTTATCGTCTCCTAATAAGTTGATTTCAAGAAGGTGGTTGGAACAAACATGATGAATTTATACAGATCTTGAGCCCATGTTTCGATTGGAACTTAATTACAAATTATTGATGAAATAATATATTTTAAAAGTCAATAATATACAACACTACTACAAAAAAGTTAATAGACGACGCGAAAATTGCGTAGTCTATCAAAAATTTCCGCGTTGTCTATTTAAGAGTAGTCTATTGATGGACGCTAATAGACAACGCGAAATTGATGGACGCTAATAGACAACGCGAAAATTCGCGTTGTCTATTGATATATAGACGACGGGGATTTTCGCGTTGTCTATTGATATATAGACAACGCGAAAATACGCGTCGTCTATTGTTTTTTTTCTTTTTTTTTGTTTAATTTCGAAAATCCTGTAAAAACGATAAAATAATTTTTATAATGTAAAAAACGATTAAAAACAATAGAAAATGACAATTTAATAATTTTAACAATTAAATTAAATCTCAAAATAACATAGGTTTTGAAATAATGTAGTGTTAAAACTAAGTTCAACTATACAAAATAATCTAAGTACATCAAAAATCTTCTTCACATATGCCTCAAACTAATCCGTGATCCAAAGCTTGCTGGTCAGATATTCTGAAATGGGACTGCATGAAATCAAGAAGTCATTACTAATAACACAACACATTGAAATTGGAATCCTAAACCTATAAGTACACGACAACCACAAACCGCAAACATGAAATCAATAACCATTACTAATTCACAGTCACATAAGTAGATATATATCATTAACAAAAATTGGGTAGCATAACAGCTTAAATTGGTTCAACCCAAAAATCAACAAACCACAATTATATATAATTCAAATACCTTATTGACAATCGAAAAGCATAATAACATCTTAAAATGATTAAACCCAAAAATCAACAAACAATATTGTCACATAATAACGATAACACAACCCTCATACCTTAATTGATTAAGCAAGCTGACCAAATACAATTATATATACATGGAATCAATATGAACACAAGGGAAGTAAATACTTTAATTATCATTTTCAAAGAGAAGTCATCATTCATATTGCCATACCTGATCTCATATTAAGCTCAACAATTTCACACCATTCTGTACGAACTTCATTGATTTCACGTGTGTTATACTTTTCTGCATTAAACTATTAAAAATAGTAGCACAAACACAATAAAAACTGCAATTAATTAATAAGCTAATGAGTTAGAATTAGTAATGGTTATTTAAAATTGGTAATAAATTGACATATTTAAATTACCATATGTGTCAATAGAATAGAATCACGAATACCATCAATGATGTCCTTCATATATCGGCTGACATAAAAGCCACATTGTTGAGCATCGGGCTGCTGTGGACACTGCATCATCGTATAGTTTAATAGACAGTTAATGCATTAACTTTAAAATTATTAACTGAGACACATACCTTGACGACCTCCCAAGAAATGCGCGAGATTCTTTTTCCTATTGAAGTATTGAATATTTTTATAGCCCTGACATTATATTCAAATTAAAAAGTTAATACAAATAAATTTATCTACTATCTTTAATTTAATTTATAACTTGTCCATAATTTTTTTTCCAATCAGCAAAATGAATTGGATTTAGCAGATGATCCATCACATGCACCTTCTCGCCATGTGTGTCAACGATCCAATGAAAGCTAGTTTTAAAGTAAAATTGTGAATTAGTTCTCACCAACTATTATATTCATAAAATTATTAAGCAATTAAGCAAGCACATACTCAACGTTGCATGGCACTAAAAGAAGCTGATTATCTGATATTTCAAATAGTCTTTGGGCTACAATTTTGGACTTCTCTTCCAAATTATCATTCCTTTTGTTGTGTGCGACAGAAAATGGATCCAAAAATCTGATATTATGTGTAATCTTCATATCCACACAAACATTATACAAGTGCCTGGAAGTTCACACATGCATCAGATTATTTTTGTAAAAAAATTATATATAACAGTAAAACAAATCATAAATAGTTAAAATAAACTTACAATATATAAGCAGATATGGATGATTCCCCGATAGGCTCCAACTGACAGTAATGCTTGATGTCATCAAGAAAAATAAAAACAATTCTGTCTGCTTGACCAAAGACGTCCCTGTGGATAGGTATCTGAATACTGCGGTCATAACCGAGAATATGTGTAGCAGCACTATACAACAACCTCAAAGAAATAGGTATGTCTTTAGCAGTCAACTCCACTGGTGGTGCTTGTTTCGGTACCTTTTCCTTGCAAAATATTTAATATTTGAAAAATTAAGAAGCATCTATAAGTAGATAAAATATTTAACTATTATGTATACCTTTTTTGGAATAACTCCTACTTCATCTTTGGCTAGAACTTTGATAATTTCGTTCTGCACTGAACAACTACGTTTTTCATCATTCATCGAACCTTTTTATATCATCTGCATCATCATATTCATTTGCTCTTTCATCATTGTCATCTCTTGTTTTATCTTTACGAGTTCATGGTCTTTTGCAGATTTAGAACGGATGCTACGATAAGTAGACGGGGTGACATAACGTCCCACACCCTTAATACGCCGTGAACTTTCGGGCTTGCCTAGTGCGAGACAATATGTCTTCTATGCTCGAGAAGGTGCCCTCAACCTTCTGCTGTATATATTCATCCTATAAAGCAAAATTGATTAATTATATAAAAATTAAGATATTTATTCAAAGTTTTTATTGATACTTACAAGTTTTGCAATAGTCTCAATCATCTGTTCACCTTCGAACTCTCCCTTTTTATTAGCTCTTGCACCCCTCCATAAGAGAGCTCAATCAATATCTTCAATTCCAGTTAATTCATTTTTCTCAGACTGTTATTAGTAATAGTTAGTAAGTTATATATAATTTTACAATAAAGTTATTGAAAATTTTAAATTAAATTTACCATTTCTTCTCGTAGTCCAGCATATCCTTTGCGTGATATGCGATGGGGATATATATTTTTATCTCTCAGATCCGTTAGTTCTCGACTTTTTTTTTCTGTAAAGATAGTGATTATTAAAAAATATCTTATTTAAAAAAATTAACAAAAATATCTCTTACCTTAGCCGGCTCAGAAATGCGAGTAATAACAAAATCTTTCCAATCATCCGGTTTGATACCCTCTCCTGGTGGTGGATTATATAACTCCTCAGGTTTATCTTCTTTTCCAGCAATATATTTTTTATATAGGTTTGATTTCCATTGCCGCCATTTAGTATTTGCTGAACTTAAACAATTTTTCTTCCAGTCCGGATCCAAGTTGAACACTAACTATAAAAAGATAAGAAAATAAAAATAATAGTTAGATTTTACTATAAATATAAATAAACACTTACATCGAAAACACTACTTACATTGACAGAATCCCAAATCTTCTCCTTATCCTTAGCAGGCACATCTCTCCATTCATTATAAGAAACTCTAATATTCTGTCTAGCAAGTACTCCTATATAACTTTGTAATTCTGCAGCTGCTGGACCAATGTGCTGCCCTATATCATTCACTTTCACATTGGTTTTATCGCCCTTAGTCCTTCGTATGAACAATCTATTGAGGTGCACCTTCCCTTTACTAGATCTAGAAGATTTTGAACCTTGACTAGAATCACCGGCAAAAGACATACTTGAAAATATAATAATATTATTCTTGTATTATTTTTTATATACAAGACTAATTCTTTTAGGTGCTATGGAATTAATTACATCGCATAGTATTTATTACGCCCAAAAAAATAAAATTACATCACTAATCAACAATTACCCAATTGAAGTAAATATTTAAATAAACAACTTATTAAATGTAAATATTGATCTTACCCAAATACAATTATTCATTATTTACCCATGTTCCATCACAATCTCCACGAACACATGATATATCAACTTCACTACCCAAATCTATGTTCGGTAATCCTATGCTAAAATGTTGATGATGAATGGCAAAATCACTGAAGTCGTCATCGTCAATTTCTTCATTGTAAGCTACATTTGGAGTAGCAAGCACAACAGACCAAGCAGAATTTTCAGGGTCTTGAATATCAAAAACTTGATTTGCTTGATTGGCTAAGATAAAAGAATCGAACTTGAATCCAATTTTGTTGAGATTCACCAATGTAAATCCAAGCTCATCAATCTTAACCCCATTATTGTTCTCCACCCAGCTACATTTGAACAACACTTGTTGAAAACTGACATAATCAAGTTCACATATTTCATCTATTACTCCATAAAATGTCTCGTCTGAGATTATAGGATGATTATCCTTTGCACTGGAGACTTGCATTATTTTTGCAACCATGCTTACTCCGGAGTTTTGCACAGCTCGTAAATTATCACGTGCTTTGGTGCGAAATGTTACACCATTTATCATATAAGCATCATACTTCATAACTCGTAGATTAGATCCTCGAGCCAACCATTTCAATCGCTCTGAATCTAGCTTCGCGCTTGCTACCTAAATTTAATTAACTATTACATGAGTTGTAATTTTTTAAAAGAAAAATACATAACCAAATGTTCGTAAAATAACACTTACCCTCTTTTTAAACCACGGGATGGAATTTCGATTGTGCTCATCTTGAATCCATTTTTGGAACCGTACTTTTCTAGGATACATATTCTTTATGTGTGCTATATGCTCCCTGCAATAAAAAGTATGTAAATTTACATATAAACTTTTTTAAAATAGGATTGTCATTTTAAATAAGTCATAAGGTACAGTGCTTACTCGATGAACGGGTTTACAATATCTTCATTTGTCAGCACGTACTGATGTGCTTGCTCCCACCCTTTCTCATCAATCTGTGAGACTTTCCCACTGGATAAAGGCCTACATAATTTCGCATGACAGCGATTCGTGGATTGCAGTCCTATGGTCTGTATATCAGATAAGTACTCTGAATAGAACTCCAAAGCTTCTTCTGCAATGTAGCTTTCGGCCATGCATCCCTCTGGGCAATTGCAATTTCTCACATAACCTTTCAAAACTTGCATGAACTGTTCAAACAGATACATCCACCTATTCCACACCGGACCACAATATTTGACCTCACGTACAAGATGAACAGTTAGGTGGACCATTATGTCAAAGAATGATGGCGGAAAATGCTTTTCAAGCAAGCACAATGTAACTGTAATGTCTCGTTGAAGATCATCTAACTTGGAGACATCAATCACTTTGCTACATAGGCTATTGAAAAAGAAGCAAAATCTTGTAATATCATATCGCACTTGTTTTGGCAAGACACCCCGTATGGCCACCGGAAGCAGTTGTTGAATCAACGTGTGACAATCATGCGATTTCAGACCTACTTGTTTTGAATCATCTGCAGATAGAAGGCGTGAGACATTTGATGAATAACCTGTTGGCACCTTCACTCCACTGAAAAACGAATATACTTTTCGTTTCTCTTCTTTGGAAAGAGAATAACATGCCGGTGGTAAATAAGATCTTTTATCTTCTATCATCGGTGCCAACTCACTCCTCAAGCCCATGTCTACAAGATCAAGTCTTGCCTTCACACCATCTTTGGTTTTTCCCGGTATGTTAAGCAACGTACCAAACAAGCTTTCACATATATTCTTTTCAATGTGCATCACATCAAGAAAATGGCGAATGTGCAAATGTTTCCAATACTCCAATTCAAAGAATATTGATTTCTTTTTCCATGGGCTATTTTCGTCAAATTCTTTAGATTTACCTGTTTTGCTATTTTTTCCCCACGCGCATTTCAATTTTTCCACCCTTTCAAACACTTCAATGCCACTCAATATAGCAGGTGCAGGCCTTAATTCATTTGTGTCGTCAAATGATTTCCTCTGTCTTCGATAAGGATGCACATCAGGTAAGAATGTTCGATGCCCCATGTATGACATTTTTCTGCTGTGTTTTAAACATTGTGCACAGGTTTGGTCAGCACAAATGGGGCATGCATGATAACCTTTAACTTTGTTACCTGATAAATTGCCATATGCAAGAAAATCATTGATGGTCCAAAGTAGGACAGCTCGGAGCATGAATTTCTCTTCACGATACGCATCATATGTCTCCACCCCAATTTCCCACAATTATTTTAGGTCATCGATCAAAGGTGTCAGATATACATCAATGTCATTTCCAGGTTGACGAGGACCCGACACCAACAAAATGAGCATCATATGCTTTCTTTTCATGCATAGCCATGGGGGAAGGTTGTATGTTATAAGAATTATTGGCCAACAACTATATTTGGATGACTGAACACTATGAGGATTGATACCATCTGCTGAAAGTGCCAAACGGAGATTTCTAGGTTCGTTTCCAAACTCTGGCCACCTTGCATCCACATGTTTCCACGCTGCTGCATCTGCCGAATGACGTAGATAGCCATCACTTACTCTCTTGTGAGCATGCCACGTTAAGTTGTTAGACATCTCTTTAATTTGAAACATTCTCTGAAGCCTAGGTATTGGAGGAAAGTACCATTAAACCTTAGCCGAGACTCCATCACATATATTGCTCTCCTTTACAGGAGCACCAGCAGAAGTTTTATCTTTCTTAATTACCTTCCACCTTGATGTTCCACAAGTAGGGCAACTCACCAAATTAGCATGTTCATTCCGATACAGAATGCAATCTTGAGGGCAAGTGTGAATCTTTTCATACTTCATCCCTAATGTGGATAGGCTCTTTTTTGCCTCGTACAATGATGAAGGCATTACATTATCGTTTGGCAGGATTTCTCTTATCAACACCAGCAGCTCTGTAAATGAAGTATCACTCCAGCCGTATTTTGCTTTCAAATTATATAGCTTAACGGTTGCTGATAACTTCGTGAATTTAGTACACTCAGGGTACAGAGGCATTTCTACTTCCTCCAGAATTTTATGCAAATGACTTGGATTCTCAATATTTGTATCGTGCACCATATTAACCGGCTCATTTGAATTAAATTCATGATCGACATTCATCCTTTCGTACTCGCCATTCTTGCGAGATCTAATAATCTCTCCATGCTGGATCCACCGTGTATATGTCAAATCAGGTCCATTATAGATCAAATATGCCTTGATAACATCCACATTATTTTTCCGTAGATTTCCACACCTAGCACATGGACAACACATCTCTTTCGGATCTTTACCATTCTCAATAGCATAATTAATAAAAGAATTGATTCCATCCTCATACTCCTTTGTTAATCTATTTTTCCACATCCACTCCTTATCCATTCATGTCATTAATTTAAACCTGATACAAAGTTCTCAATTAATTTAGACCCTCATAATTTTAAATGCGTAATCTTTAAAAACAAGTCATACGTAATAAGTCAAAGTGTTTGAGCTCCGAAAACACATAAACTAAGTGGTTTTAAATTATAATTTCGTAACAATTTTGTCTTTTTCATAAATCAAATGTTAATTCATCGAGATATATCACTCAAGTATAATTCTTGATAATTAAATTAATAATAAAGTTTATTGGTGTTTCACACCACGCTGTAACGATTTCCATTACAATACATATAATTAAGGTTATCCTTCGTAGTTCACAAAATTCTCCCGTGTTATATGCTATAGTATTACTCTAATATCACACGTCTTAGGTAAATTGGTGTTTTACACCACAGTATAACGGTTTCCGTTACCACTACTTTACATATAACTATCATATATCTTCACAATTAGTTTTTGTGTAAATAATATTAAATTAAAATTAAGTATCTTCTATTGAATAACTTATTAGTTTTTCTTATTTTTGTCCGAAAGAAATGTGGAACAAAGTTCTATTTATTAATTGATGTGTTGTGTTTAAGCAAAAGATATAGAATTATTTGATATATAGATTTAATTATTTGTAGAGCAGTTCTAAATTGAGGAAAAAACAAGTAGCAATTTATTTGTATGGTGAGCGGATTAGCTATAGTCACAGTCAGACAATTTATTTGTTCTAGATTTAATTAGTTTTTGTTTTACAGGGATTATATGGCCATGTACACATTTGAATTCTAAAAATAACATATTATTAGGATTCATAAATAATGGGCTAAGCATTTCCGGGTGTAAACTGTAAAAGGGACAATAGCTGACCTTATTTAGTGTCAAATGGTATTATGGTAAGAAGGCATAGTTGCTAGAGACAAAATTCAAGGAACATAGGGGTTTTGCCATTTGGATACAGGAGTCCCATGAATGTTGGATGGAGAAATGGTTTGGATTGAAAGATTGCACAGGACATGTTGAATCCAACAGGGGTGAAGGGTAATCAAAGCTCCCATGAACAAATACAATGGTGATAGGTTCAATGCACACTATCAACAAATAATGATTGAGAAACATGAACATAATTACATGGGTCTTAAGCAGTTTAAATAATAACGAATGTCTAGTCCAGCATAAGGCATGAATTATCTTTGTTCTAGGGCGTGTTTAGGACAAAATCAAAATTATTTAACAATGAAACACTAGAGATAAGAGAGATGTATACAGAAAGTAAGATTTTCAATAAAAAAAATGACTCCATGTGAAGACAGGCAAGCAATCAGGAACTGTTGGCAGCTCAGTTTTGACCACATTCTTGCTAATGAATGTTGAGGCATGTTTTTCTTGGTAGATTAGTTCATTTCTACATCACGGGGCTTCAAGCAAACTTCAATTAGAACTTCCATCGTGGAAAACAAGTTTAGGACTTCAAACCCAATTCTTTGGCTTAGTCCGAAATGCACCATCTGCTACTCTTGAAAGAGTTAAAACTATGGAGAAACACTGATAATAATTGAAAAAGGGCAATTCTTATCTTGATCGTGCACCTATATGATGTGCAGCAGATTTGATCGTAGAGTACAGGATGAAATTTCATTTTCACAGTCAGATGGTTTATGCAACTATGCCGAAATGAATTAGCACAAAAATGTTAAATACATCTGTAAAACTCAAAATTTAACGGAGCATCGTAGATCTTCAACAAAATCATTTACATAAGCACTCATGAAAACATCTAAACATACTATTCACTACTAATACCAAATAAATCCTATAAAGGCACGCAATTTAAAAAAAAAATTCAATCTAGAACAATCAATCCTCTTTTCAGCTCCATCTCCAGAAGCCAACTAAGATCGAATTACACGTTCCATCTCCCACTCCACCAATACATACACACACAAGTAGGAAGGAGCTCTATCTCTCTAACACACAAAAACACACATGCACACGATGGCACACACATACAATCAAGCATGAGCATCAATTTTAATGAATTACATTTTAATGGGACTATGCAGTACGAAGAAAAAAGTGGAACAGACAACCTCATACAGAATCCCTAAGTGTACAACACAGATTTCTAAATTTCATCAAGGCACAATCCAATCCTAAAGAATCTTAAATTAAACCATGAAATTGAAATTATAACCATCAGAATCGTCATTGCAATGTATGATACATGAATAAGCAGACTGAGTGAGGCAGTTCGGTAGTCCGGAATTTAAAATTAATGAAGCGAACATACCTGGAGGAACTGGCGAGCTGTGTCGGCGGTTTGGCCGATAGCTGCAGGGAGAGACGGCGGGCGGCAGAGCTGCTGGGAAAAACAGTGGCGGGCGGGGGCCTGCAGGGAGCGGTGAGCGGCGAGGCAATCAGATACGACAGCGCGCGGCGTGCAGCGAGGCAGGGAGTCCGTCGGGGCAGGGAGTGCGGCGGGGCAGGGAATTAGCTAGGGCGTACGTGAAATTAATTGGGGGTGAGATTAATTTTATCACAAAATACAAAAAAATGTATTACGATGACGACGCACACCACCGCGTCGTCTATTACCGCATGCATAATAATAGACGACGCGGTTTGCCGCGTATAGACGACGTGATATTTCTGCGTTGTCTATATCAATATAGACGATGTGATTTCCCGTGTAGTCTATTAGCGCCCTTCCAATAGACTACACGCCTTCAACTTCGCGTTGTCTATTACGATTTAGACTACACTACAGGATTTTTGCGTTGTCTATTATGTGTAGTCTATTAACCTTTTTCTTGTAGTGAATCAAACATCCAATCTACTATGTTGCTTTTAGGGTTGCTTCTCCATACAGTATTGTTTGTTTTTGTTGCCCAAATTGTGCAATCTTGAAAATTATTTTTAATGCTTCCATTGTATGGTTTTGATGCAAGATGTAGCTAAAAGTACTAGCGCAACACTCCCTTTAATTTACGCTTCAAACATCATACTATACTATTTGATTGCTCTATATGAATTATAACCAACATACGAGTGTAACCGAGTGTGCCATATGTTAGCGGTAACATTCCCTTTTGAATGGATGAGATATTCAAGAGTTGAACCTTTTGTTACTCTATGTACTTTGAAAAGATGTAAGAGCATAAAGGAGTCTAATTATTTTAAATAATATTTGACTTGTGAATAATCTCCTTAGTTAAGTTAAATTGACAGTGTAAAATTCTTGTTTTCATAAAATTTATACTTTTGCATTAAGTATATTTATCACTCCGTTTAATTTGGTTCAATTACACGCCTATATAAAGGGTGTATATTTATCATGAAAAATGTGACTGCTATTGTAGTGTTTTCTTCCCTACTCCGATTATGTGAAAGTACCTCTTTGCTCGGAGCTTGTATATCATGGAATTCTCATAGGCCTCTTCTCAAAACTCATCCATCTCATCAAGTACATGGCCTTATTTTTAGCAGCGGCCTTCCAATTCAAGTGCAACTCCTTCATGGTCCTCCATGCCTTGTGCTCAAGATCCACAGGAAGATGATAGGACTTACCAAAGACCAACTGGAACGGAGACATACCATTCGGAGTTTTGAATGCAGTCCGGTAAGCCCACAATGCATCATCGAGCTTAAATGCCCAATCCTTCTTCATCTTTACAGTCTTGTCAAGGATCCTTTGATCTCCCTATTGGATAACTCAGCAGGGCCATTCCCTTGAGGATGGTATGGAGTGGTAATCTTGTGTTTAACACCATATCCACTTGAGACCGTTGACTGTCTTGCAGTGATTCAACATTGATATTCGTTGATCCTTCAGCCTTACGCTAACATTTATTCATATGAAAAATCAACTTATTATGAATCGTAAAAATTATAAATGAATTATAAATAATATCATACCTTACGTCCTCGTTGATTAGTTCTTGGTCTTTGAGTTTTTTGCTAAATAGTAAAAGATAATATATTAAGAAAATATAGGAAAATATTTATCAGATTAGGAAAAAGATAAAAATAAATATTTTACCTTCACCAGTGGATTAACAAATGACTCAGGTTCAGGATAAGTTCTTGTGTTGTGGCCTAATTGACCGCTTCTTCTACACGACATTTTTACCCCAACCTTTGTCCATTTGTTTTTGCATTTTTTCACATCCTCAGTAGCATCTCTTATCCTATTTTTCTTGGGTCTTCCAGGTGGCTTTACATACTTTGTTGGGAGAATTGGTGGCTCATTTACAATCGGCCAGTCTAAAGGGCCACCTATTGGGGTCAATCCATGCTTGTATGTTTCAATAGAATTTAGCCTATGATAGAAGCTATCAACATATGTAGCAGGCTCATCCCTTACATGAAAAATGCAAACAAGAGCATGCACACAAGGGATTCCAGTCAATATCCACCATCTACAGCTGCATTTTCTACTGTTCAAGTCCACAATAGAAACATCACCCTTTTGCATCAAATTATGTACTTCATACTTGCTATCAATAGAAGGAATTATCTCATAATTTTTCACATGTAACTGAATCTTCTGGAGCTTCTTCCTAATTTTAGGACATAAGATGTCTATACAATTAAGCAAGCTTTTGGAAATCTCATACATTCTCCTCATCAAATGCTGCTTGATATTCTCCAACATGTCAATTAGTGGCTGGTCCTTAAAGTTCAATATGTAACTATTGAATATCTCACAAATATTATTATCTACCATATCAGTCTTAGGATGTAGGGATACCAATGACTTACAAAAGGCATGAGGCTGTCTGGAAAAAAAGTCATCATATGCAACAATTGACTCATCCTTCATCTCACCCATTTTAAGTTGAAATTAGGTTTCCGAAGTGCACATGACTGCTTGCCAGAACATAAATTTGAACTTCGGACCATTGTGAACTTTTTTCTAATTAGCGTAGACATGTCTTGCACAATGTCTATGTTCTGCATTTGGTGCCAACTTCTGAATCCCATTTATGAGGCCCTGCAAATTAAAAATTAAAAGAACTCATATATTAGATTTGAATTTAAAGAATTAAAATAATAGGAATTAAATATGTTATAAAAGATACCTTTTGTTGCCATCAGTTATGTTGAATTCTTGGAAGAGAATATCAAAAAACCATGTCCATGTATCTTCATTCTCTTTCTCAACTACAGCTCATGCTACATGATACATCTTGTTATTGCAATTTTTACCAACAGCACTCAAAATTACTCCTCCAAGTACTGTTTTTAAAAAGCATGCATCAAAATCAATAATCTTTCTGCATCCTATCATGAAACCATACTTTAAGGCTAAAAACCCAATATATATCCTTAGGAAAATAGGTCTATCTCTTTCATCCGGATAAGTCTTCAATTCAAACCTCCCTGCTCTGTCCATTTGCCTTAAATAAGAAATATATGATCTCAACTTACTATAATGGCTCTCATAAGACCCTCTCAGCTTCTCAATTGATTTTGCCTTAGCTTTATAGCAAGTGCTTGAAGTAACAGTTGTATCATAAAGTAACCGGACATCCTTTATCATATTCTTTGTACTATACTTTGGGTTTTTCTTCAGCATGGGTACTAGGATATTTAGGATATTTGACAACCACTCACTTGTCGCTTGTCTATTGCAGACAACTCTAACACAATTGTGTTCCCCATTGTATGCTTTTATGACACAAGTTGGTTCTCCCTGCAATTTACTAGCATACAATCTCCAAGGACAACCATCTTCACAGATAGCTTCAAGTTTACCTCTACCTGTGTACTTCCATTTTATATTATGTCCATTCACTATTGCCCACAATCTCACTCCCTCCTTACACTCAGTACAATCCTTAAACTTCAACCCAACATCAAGTTTCAATTTTTTATGATCACACTTTTTATCATAAACATCACAATTTTCTTTCTTCTTAAGTCTAGCAAAATTGGCATCTTCATCTGTATCCAATGATGCCCAAGAACTATCTGAGTTAGTATACTCAGACTCATACCCACTTTGTTCAACCACCCCATCTCTAGTTGCTATAGTTGCTAGTTCTTTATCATGTCTTGCTTTAGTTCTAAGCTCAAGTAATTCTTCATCATCAGACAACAAGTTATCATCTTCTCTTGATAGTGAAGTGTAGCTCCTGTCACTTGACTCATCATAAATATCATCACTCTGACTCTCACTATCATTTCTATTTTCATTCTCAAAATCATCCAAGATATTATCCTGTTAAACATTATGCAATAGATAACACATATCAATTTCAGCAAAATAAAGTACATCAAGACATGTACTTTATACAACTTTCAGTCTATATAAATGTTGTATACATCTTACTTCAAGGTTTAAACCTCTCAGCAAAACATAAGACTGGAATAAATCTTGATTGATGAGGAAATAATTAATTAATTATTAATGATTAAAAAATGCAAGCAGAATATCAGTTTCAGGGTCAGGAAAGGAGAAAAATGAGGTTCAGCGTCATGATTAATCATTAAAACAAAACAATGATGCTCAAAGGAAAGGGGATGGGGTTGGGGAGACCGTCGTCGTACCTGGGGCTGGGGTTGGGTCTTCGTCGCCGCCTCCGTCGATTCTTGTTGTTGATTGAAAGGGTCCGTCGTTTACTTCACCACCAATGCCGTCGAAGGAAAGGGGAAGGGGATGTCGAACGAACGAGAGGGATTCAGGAAAAGGGTTTTAGAGTTTTGATTATTTATCTTTAATAATATGACATGGAAAATAATTATTATTTATTATGATGTGGAATTAATTATTATGATGTGGATTTAAATGATATTATTTTTTTAATATGACTAGGATTTTCGGTTGCCCAGTCAGCTTTCTGTTGCCGGAAAATTTTTATAGACTAGATTTGAATGATTTTGGAAAGTTTGGACATAAAACAGAGAATATGTATAATTCATATTAGAATTAAAAAAAGTCGATAATTTGTCCTAGAATTGATGTTTTGGCCACAGTTTAACCCAAAATTACAAACACGCTTTTTCAAGTAATTCACGATTTTATACTCTTGCCATGAAACCAAATAATCTCCCAAGTCCAGCTGAAACACTTATGTATATCTTGTAGTTAGAACTTAGAATCATCACAATATTCCTAAAATTGGGGAACATCTAGAAGATATGCCCAGGTCTCCTATTGGTTATCACACATTTTCACACAATAACCAAGAAGATTGGGATAAGAAAAATTAATAATTTATTAGTGTGAGTGGATTATTTTCTATTTTTGGTGATAAGATTATTATATAGAATATATAAAAATAGAAAGTAAAATTAATTTCATAGAACATAGGGAGTAATATGATCAATTTTTATTTAGATTTAATTTTTGCGGATTTCCTCAATGGACCAAACTAGAGTTTTTATTATTGAATAATTTTACCCGCAACAATATTGATAATATCAATTTTTTATCTCTTCAAAATTATTTCAATAGTAATCTTACCCTATAAAAACTCTTCGCCAAACAGGATTGTTCATCAAAATTCGAAATGTGATTGTTTGGTATTGTCATCATACTTTCTTCTTTTTTGTTTAAATGGTTAGAGACATCATACTCAAATGGAGTTAATTATTATTTTTTTTTCTTTCAAATATTCATATTTATTAAGTGAAATTGATTTATTATTTTCTTTTTCGAAAAAAAAAAAAAGTCGTAGGCATCATTTGACTGGCAGACTAACATTTGAATTCATAATTTTAAGACAAGTAATAAATAAATGATATACACAAAATTATGATGAATTTAAGAAATGAATGGACCATTATTCAATTCAAAGCATTAAAAGGCTCTTTACACAAACTTTAACAACTCTTTTATTCTCTACCTTCTTCTTTTTCATTCAAACTTTAACCAAATACATGTTTCCACCTTACCAATCACCCCAAAAGATTACCTTAATTACCCTTCAATGAAAATTAATAATCCAATATCACGAGTGGAAAATCAAATCAAACTGAAAATCCTGAATGATTTTAATTTGGGACAAAGAACTTAAATGGAACTTAAATTCGGCTCGGTTTTATAAGTTTTGGGTTCAATCGAAACCAAACTCAATATACATTTAATTTTATGTTTTTATCTTTTGTAGCTTTTATTAGTTAATTTTAGATTAGGACTATAAAGCTTGTTGGTTTGTGATTATAAACTCCCTTTTATGGAGCAAGGAACTAATTAAAAAAGGAGGAAGATGGAATATTGGGAACGGCAAAACAGTCAAAGCTTTTGAAGATGCCTACATCACGGGATGGGAATCAGGTTTGCCGATGCCAAGAATCACAGATCTTACCAACACCAAGGTGGCCGAACTTATGACAGAAGAAGGTATGTGGAAGGAGGACCTTCTTAAAAGTTTGTTTTGGCCCGTCACCATTGAATCACTTCTTTTGATCTCGACAAACCACGCAAAGGAAGACTCCCTTTATTGGAAGTATAATGATAATGGGAAGTTCACGGTCAAATCAGCTTACTTAGTTGATAGAGGATACTTTCTTCCTCCGGAAAACAAGAGCTGTAATTTGAAGGAAGCTTGGAACGACCTGATTTGGAAACTCAACATCCCACCAAAGATCAAAGTTTTTGCTTGGAGATCAATAAGAGATCTTCTCCCTATGGAGCTTAATCTTCAAAGACACCACCTCCCCACTTCAGGTATCTGTAATCTATGTAATAAAGATTGGGCTTCGACCACACATGTCCTTTTCTTCTGTGAATTTATCAATTCAATGTGGAAAAATACTCTTTATTGGAGACTCTTAAAGCCGTTGAAAGCTTCCACCATGAAGAACATTGCAGAAATTCTCCAAAAAGAGGTCGGGACTGAAGACTATGAAGCTTGGATTGCTCTTTCTTGGATGGTCTGGAACTCAATTTGCGACTTTAAACATGGAAATGATCATATCAGATCTGAAGCTTCATTGGAAAAAGCTAGAAGCCATCTAAAAAACTACAAAGATGCAAAAAATAACTACCTGCTACATGCATTGGAAGAAGTGGCCCCTGGCGCTCATCGATGGTTCCCTCCAAAATCGAACCATTTTCGACTTGATGTGGATGCAACCTTCAATTCAGAAAAAGAGAAATACGGAGTTGGAGCAATCATTAGGGATGACAAAGGCGAGATTAAGGCTGCACTCGCCAAGCCAATTTGCAAAGCCACAAGTGTGCTGGAGCTTGAAATACTCGCAACACTTCTCGGGATCGGACTTAGCTTGCAGAATAACATCAGCCCTATCCACATTTTCTCAGATTCCATCAATGCAGTTCAAGAGCTGATTCATCTCAAAGGGAATTCCGAATTTCTGCCGGAAGATATTGCAAGAACAATAAGAGAGCTTAAAGAAGGTCATATTAAAAGTATCTCTCATATGTACCGAGAAGCAAATAGTGTTGCTCATTCTTTAGCTCTATACGGAGCTTCTTGTACTAATTGTATTATTCGGACGAGTGACTTTCCCCTGTGGGTCTGTTCACTCACTTCCAAAGATTTGATGAAGTAATCTAGCCATTTTTCTCTCTCAAAAAAAAAATACTCCCTCTGTTCCGTTGAAGTAGTCCCACTTCCCATTTTTGTTTGTCCCATAAATTAGTCCCACTTTCCTAAAATGGCAAACTTTTTCACACTCACCAATAAAATATTAATTTCACTACACTCATAACTCTTAATCTCCGTGCCGAAAAGAAAAGGGACTACTTATAAGGGACGGAGGGAGTACTCCCTTTTATTAGCCATATATTGACTTGTTTGTGAGTATAGTAAAATTAATATTTTACTAATATGTACAAAAATTTTATCATTTTAGAAAATATGACTAATATAGCGGAATAGACGAAAAAGAAAAGCGACACTAGTACATTGGGACGAATGGAGTATGTTATAAATTTATAATAGAACTTGACCATGATTTACCAAAGGGTAAACTTGTCTTTCCGCAGTGAATGAATGAATAATAGTAATAGCCTTAAATGAGAAGCGGGAGTGCGTGAGTAATTAAATTAGGTGTGGGGGCAGCGGATATAGCCGTTGGACTACCGGCTATTTGAAAAAAGGTATAGGAATAAATCTTTTAAAAATTCTCGAAATGACCGTTATCTTTTCTTATCTTCAATTCTCCTCCTCATAAAACAAACACACCTGACACCGCTCTCTCTCTATTTTCACCCTACACTGAGATTTTCTACCGAATTTCGAATGGCGAGCGATCTCGTATTCATGGAGGAAGAAATGGCGGTGGATGAAGGCCTCGGCTACCCCAAAGCCTTCGCCAAGCTCTGTCGAGATCGGAGTTTCGGGCCTTTCAGCCATGGCCCGCCTTACACCTTCACTCCTTACGCTTTGGTTGAGCAAGAGGTAATGTTTTGTGTTAAACTCCATATTCAGTTAGCTGCAACTGCATTTTCAATAACGTAGACTGTAACAATTTGGAAGCTTCTAGAACAATGACTGTTTGCAAAGTTAGAAAAGTCGAACATTGTAGTGAACTTATCGCGTAATTCGATTCATGATTGAGAAACTGCTGTGTGTTTGAATAGTTTAGCCTATTTATGCTGGTGGTTGGATGAGACGTTATGATGGAGATTGTATTTCTCAAGATTGAAAGGAAAATTTATGATTTTTGGCTCTGTGTTCATCACATGGTGGATCTGGTAGTGAAAATTGATTAGGGCTTTTAGGTTTTGTAACTTTTTCTTGAAATTCTAGGACCATTGAAAGAATTGGAGCTTCATCTCTGGGATCACAGCTTTGAACTTACAAATGAGTTTAAACTGAAAATCTGTTACTTCATAATTTGTGGAGTATTTTGCAATACGCTTATACACTTTCTTTAAGCTCGAGTTCTTGAAATTCTGGTTTTGAGTGGCAATCTGTGGTGTTTGATAGAACTCTTTCACCAGCCAAATGATTCCAATCATTAGTTTACAAGGGCTAATTATGAAAAGAAGTCTTTAATTTGTTTGGGGATGCAGGATGCGAGAGCAAAGGAATTGGATGAGATGTTTCCATTGATTGACCCCAAAGCAAAACCAACAACCAAGCCCAAGATCTTCTTGAGCCTCCTATGGAAACAGCTCAATCATCTTGGGTAAGGCAAATTCACATTACTCTTGCATTCAGATTATCTTGAAATAAAGCATATGGTGTTTCCTGTTATTTATCAGTTATATCACGATTTTAATGGTACAGGAATGCTGGTTTTGATCCAGAAATAATTCGTGTAGACCCGTATGGGAATGTTCTATACTACCATGCTGATTCTGCTTCACCTCTTGCATGGGAGATTGATCATTGGTTCCCTTGCTCAAGTAATGCCATTTATTTACTCATGTTCCTTGTAGATTTTAATTGATGATCAGTTTGGCTGTTGGGGGTTTTTTAAAGCATACTAACTAAATTTGCAGGAGGGGGATTGACTGTTCCAAGCAACCTCAGAATACTGCAATGGCAAGTCTGCAGAAGAAAGCATCACAAGCTAGAATTTCTGATCCCTTGGTGGGAGTTGCAAGTAGGCATATCCATCAACCAGTTCTTGTCCATCTTCGCCTCCTCAAACTCAGATTTCAGGTTGGTGCATGATAGCATAGCACTAGTAGTACTATCTTCATAAAGAAGCCAAAACGGACGACACGATGAATAATACTAGGTTTGTTGTCTGTGTATATTCAGGCGCAGGGCATTTTCATGGTTGTTTTCTGAAGGTGAATGTGAAGAACTTAATGCTTCACAGACAGTTGATTCCCACACTTTCCCCCAACACTTGTTGGAATCTCAAGGTAGAATAGGTCTGGCTCCAGCTGCTGTTGTTCAGAACCGACGAGAATCTTTTGATGCTCCATTGAAATCACTGGATCTTAACAGAAGGCCTAGATCCAACACTCCCATAGTAGGTTAGTAGTAAAGGAGCAATGCACTGTTGAACCCCCTTCCTCCTCTTAATTGAATTAGTAAAAATTCTGAAAGTTTGTGTTGGATTGTGGCAGCTGTGAAGAAAGGGAAACTAGTTTCGAAAGAGAATCAAAACGCGTTGATGGTGACTAACCCGTATCAAGCCATTGTCATGGCCAGAGATTCTTTGAAACAGAGAGAAGAAACAGCAAAGATGCAAGCAGAGATACACAAATTAGATAATGAAGTGTGTGAGTTGCAGCAGAAGACTGAGGAAGATAAGCTCTCCATTCAAGAACTGGAGTTGGTGCTGGTAAAGAAAAGAAGGCGGGCAGAGAAGTGCCGAAGGCTAGCTGAGTCGCAATCTTCCTACAGGACCATGCTGGAGAAGATGATTAGAGATGCCATGCACCAGTAAGATCATTGATGATACTAAACTGAGAGCATAAAAAAAAAATTGCAACTTGTTTAACTGGATTGGGTTTGTGTATTGTATTTTCTTACAGGAGTGTGGTGTACAAGGAACAAGTGAGGCTGAATCAAGCTGCAGCCAGTGCTCTTATGGCTAGACTTGAAGCTCAGAAAGCCATTTGTGATACTGCTGAGAGAGAGCTTCATATGAAGTTTAAACAGAGAGATGAGCTGGAGAAACAGATCAGACCTGAATGGGAACAGACGAAGAAAAGATCAAGAATGGATGATGCACCTAATGAAGAGAGAGATGGTCACATCACTCTGTGTTTGCCAGGAAATGAGTCTAAAATAAAACCAGAAGAAGATGATACTACTTCATGCATGGAAACTGCCAAGAACAACGCTCTTCTGTGTTTGCCTGACATTGATTCTGCTGCTCAATCACACAAGGAACTAAGAAAGTTCTTGGAAGAAGAGCAGAGAGCTTCAGCAGTAAGTCTACTGCAAAACAAGGAGCGAGAAGAGGAAGAACTTGAAGGAGACAAAGAAACATTGAAGCCTGACATTGATAAAACTAGAGCCATTGTTGCTGGAGAGGAGGATGGGTACATTGTTGAAGAAAGGCTTGAAAAGTTGGAGATTCAAGATGGAGGGAAAATATACAATATTCAGTTCCCATTCCCCCATGAGCCCGAGGAAGAGGAGGATGAAGAAAGCAGAAAACAACGTGGGAAAGGGAATATAGAGAAATGGATGCAATTTCTACTTGAAAATACAACGGAGGATGCAGACACAAATGGAGAAAGAAATACAGATGAGCTAATAGAGAAGATGAACATTATATATCCACACAGATATATAAAAGATTCAAGCACTCAAAAACCTCAACGCAAAGAGACTGTAAAAGTTGTTGAAGAAAAGATGGATGGTCAGCTGGTGGTTTTGGATAGAAGAGATGTGAACACAGAAGAGATTGTTGTTATGGAATCCAGGAATTCAATCTTCAATGAGGAAAAAGAGAATGACAGAAACAAGGCAAATATTAACAACACTCCACTCAAGAATCCTCCTTACAGAATAACGCCACAGAAAATACAAGAAAAAGAGTTGGTTTCAGAAGGTAAAGGAGCGGCAAGAAGATTAAGCAGCCCATATGAGAAAGGGAAAAGGGAGAAAATTGGCAAGGAAAAAGAACTTGTGAGGTCAGAGAGTGCCCGAGCATTTCGGCGTATCCCATCTTCCCCATCTCTTATATTGGAAGGCATGAAAAAGAGAGTGGACTGCATAGGAAGAAGACCCTTGGTACTTGATGATAATGACGGAGAACGGAACCTTGCAGCCAGAAACAGCTTCATCAAATCATCCATCAAAACAATCAAGAAAGCAGTAAGAATTTAGGCTGCAAGTGGGGTTATATGTGTGTGTGTTATTTGTTTTGAGATATAATGGCTCTCCTAACCAAATAATGATGTGCCTTTTTTTTTTCCTTAGGCTTGTTTATTATCCTATTGGTTTGTGAAAATTCATTTATTATACATGTAATAACAGCTTGTTGTTTGATATCTTGCGATGCCAAGATCTTTTTTGTCTTGTTTAGTATTTTTATTTGTATTTTATGAAGTATATTTAGAGTAATGAAACATATTCAACATGGTGCAAGTTGTGTGAATCGAAATATATATATATATTCATGCGATTCTGGCACTAGAAGATATTTTACAGAAATGTAAGGAAGATAGAACATCACCTTCACAAGAGCTTCATGGCACATCTTCCAAATCTACATACGCATCCGCCTGCATTCTACAGATACAAATATACAAAACCCATGTTTGGTGGCATGTGTTCAGTTTTCAAACATGTACAATACTTAGTCATCCAGAATCCAACATATATATGGCTTATATTTCTTTTCACCTTTTCTGAAATGTGCCTGAACCAAGGGTTCAACTATCTCAATTCAAGACAGTCCCCAATACCCCTCATCTCCACAAGAGCAGCTCCCATCCTTGAAATGGTGGAAATTTTCAGTATCTCGAACAGAAATCTCTCTCCGAACAGTCTTGGTAATAAATTTCATTATGTTATGGCAGCTCTCACACATGTAGAGATTTTTGGTAACCCAAATAGGCATCCCAGGGGAAGTGTTTATGAGCCCGAATGCAACAGCCTGTCTCTCACTGTGGCCACAGAAAACATCAGCTTTTGAAGCTTCAACTTCATTTGCAGAACTTGTTTCTGGATCACTATGACCTGCTGCCTTCATCTTCTCATAAAATCCTCGAAGCACCCGTGTTATTTCTCTTATATCAGGGTGGGAAGTGTCATCACTGAGGAATGCATGAACTTTTCCTTTAATCTCTACCCAACTACAACCAGGATCAATGGTGAGCCCCATCTCTCTCATTGTTTTCCTTAGTTTAGCAACTTCATCCCACTTACCGCTATCAGAATACAAATCACATAACAGAATGTAATACCCAACGCTCCTGTTATCCATCCCAAAAATATGCTTTGCAGCCAGCTCACCAAGGTCGACTTGTCTGTGAATCCTACACGCATTCAACAAGGCTCCCCATATAGCTGGATCCGGTGTCATAGGCATGTTTTTAATAAACTCATATGCATTCTCGAGTTTTCCTGCACGACCCAGCAAATCCACAACACAAGCATAATGCTTCATATTAGGAGTGACAGAATACTGAGCTTCCATGCTATTGAAATACTGCATTCCTTCCCGTACCATCCCTGATCGACTACAAGCACACAATAGAGCAATAAAAGTGATTTCATCTGGCCTTACTTCTGATTTGATCATTTCATGAAACAACTCAGTGGCAACTGCACCTTGACCCCTCTCAGCATGGCCAGTAAGCAAAATGTTCCAAGCAGCAGCATCCTGTTTCTGTGTCTTAAACTGATTTCTTGCATGCACCATCCTCCCACAACGCACATACATGTCCAGGATCGCATTGGGTAAAAAACCATCAAATGCTAATCCAGTTCTCAGCACATGAGCATGAATTTCCTTCCCACGCATTAGTGCCCCGATCCTGGCACATGCAGAAAGCACGGAGAGTAAAGTAACTTCATTTGGCTCTAGATTGATTTTCATTTGCCTAAAATAAATCAATGCCTCAAAGCTTCTGCTATTAATCCGAAGCCCAAGAATAATCGACGTCCAAGATACTACATTTTTATCAGGAATCTGATGGAAGACTTCTAAAGCCTTGTCAATGCATTTACACTTCGAATAGAAGTCAATGAGAACATTCGCAACCATGATATAACCTATAAGTCCTGTCCTTTTGGCCAACTCGTGAAGCTTAATTCCCATATCTAGAGAACCAAGAGAAGCACAGGCAGATAAAACACTGGCAATTGTGATTTCATCAGGGGCAACACCTTCTAGCTCCATCAATTTATAAGTTTCGATAGCCTTGTTGGCAAAACCATTGTTGTTATAACCTGTAATCATTGATGTCCAAGATACCACATCTTTATCCTCAATTCTAGCAAAAACTTTTTCTGCTTCACTCAACCTTCCAAAACTCGAATGCATCTGAATCAATGAATTACCTACTGAGTCATCAGCCCCAAATTCCATCTTTGAAACATACCCATGAACTGCATTTCCAAGCTTCTCATCGCCCAAGGCCTCACATGCTGAAATCACGCTAGTCATGGTCATCAAGTCCGGGTGAAAACAGCACTCCCTCATGGAAAAGAACAAACGCAGCCCTTCCAAACATTCCTTATTTTCGAAATACCCCGCGATCATAGCATTCCATGAGATCCTATCCCTCCTTTCCATTTTATCAAATACCATCCTCGCATTCATCAGATCTCCACACTTGACATACATAGTGATCAAAGCATTTACAACATCAATATCAGCCTCAAACCCGAAGCGCAACACATGACCATGAATCTCCCTACCCCATTCCCAGTTGCCCAAACCACCACAAGCCCTCAACACACAAGGAAAAGTATACACATCCGGCCTAACACCATGACCGCCAAGCCACAACATTCTCCCGTACAATTCAATAGCCTCTTCAAGAAACCCGTTCTTTGCATACCCACCAATCAAGACGTTCCAAGAAAACAAATCTCTTTCCTCCATTTTACCAAAAACATACCACGCATCACCCAGATTCCCCAGCCTCACAAACATGCTCAAGAGCGCATTCCCTAGCCTTAAACTTAAATTGGTAATCGAATTAGACACCAAAGAGTAAATAAACGAACCTTCATCAGACGCCCGCTTGAATTCGCACAACCTCACTAACGATACAAAGGTTTCTTCTTCTATCCCAGTTCGAAGCTCTTTTCCGACAGAAGCTAGAGCGGTAACAGCTTGACTCAGCTCATTTTGAGTGCATAGCTGGGTTAAATACGAGTTGGGGTCAGCAGTGAAGGATGAAGCTGAGCTTGAAAGAGAATTCTGGTGGCTTTTTCTAAGGGAAAACTGATTGGTTTTATAGACAATTTGAACAAAGTTTTGGCCTTTCTGATTAGGCTGCCCGGAAAATCTGGGTTCCGCACTGAGAGAAATTCGTAGGGTTTTCGTCGAGACAGCCATCTCTGGTGAGGCATAGCAAGAAGGGGGTGAGGGTTTTAGATAGTTGAGGTTTAACAGTGTAATTTCTGCCTGAAAAACAATTTCGGATAACGTAACCCACAATCATTTTTCTGACAACCTCAATAACGACGTCGTTCTGGTTGAAATCTGTCCGTCCAATTTCACTAGATAGATAGGGCTAAATCAAATCAAATACAGTAATAAACAAATTCGAAGCCATTATAATTTATATCCCCAAACTTCATTATACAATTTCAACCTCTGATCAGCTTCCCGCTCCGATTCTTAGCAGATTCGTACAAATTTTTACGTTATCTTTCATTTATGTTAATATTTTCTCATTATTTTTTACATTCTCGATTCTCCTCTCCCAACCGAAAAACTGTTGACAGTAGCAGTACTTCCAAAAATATTTACATTCCCGGATCTCCGTTTCCCCTTTTCTTCTCTCAATCCGCCGGAAATCTGCTGCCTCCGCTTCAACTCACTCTCAGTCATCCGTCTATTCTCCGGCGGAGAAATGAGTGACGGCGACCTCTTCCAAATCGAGCCGCTCGAACTTCAATTCCCGTGTAACTCAGAATCTTCTGTTTTTCTTTGTTGTGAATTTACTTTATACGATGTTTCTGATCTTACTGTCATATTAGCTAGTGTTAAATTTTTTTTATTTTTTTTTTCTAGTCGAGTTGAAGAAGCAGATATCATGTTCCATGCAACTGACCAATAAATCCGATCACTGCGTTGAAGAAAATGTTTTTCGTCATTCATACGTCTACTTTTATCATTTTGGAAATACCTGATGAACGATAAGAGAAATTACTGAATTAGAGTGGCCGTGGCCGTGGATATTCCGGGTTCTTAAATTCATATATTATTTCCAGCGAAATATTCAGGTGAAGACAACGAATCATTTTCCGAAGAAGCATTATCATTGTGTGAGGCCAAACACTGGAGTCGTGCTTCCTCACTCTGCTCTTTCCTTATGTTTGTATACTCTGTTACATTTTTATCTCGTAGGTTGATTTATTATAGCTGAGTTAGAAAATATTAGTCAGATGGGTGCGAGCATACACTTTAGTTACTGAAACTTAAGTTGTTTGGTCATTAAGTTATGATGCAAGCTCAAAAAGAAGGCAGACATGCAATGCAGGAATAAATTTCTCCTCCAAAGCGTAGCTGTGAGTCCTGGATCTACTTACTGCTGAAATGGTATACTCACCGAACTTGTAGTTGAAAATGAGATATAAGAATTTTGACGTAGATTTATGTTTTTTCACTTTTGTCCATTTCTCTAGTTTAAGTGTTTAACAAAGAGTTAAAGAATGAAGTTGATGAGTTCAAGTTGAGAGTTTCCTAGCTATGTCGCACCCCCACGACCACGACCACCTTCACCTGTGCGAGAGGGATCAGAGGAAGGCCCTTGGAGTATCAGACAATGGGACTGTGGATCAGTCTTTTGAATTCAACAATGTAAGGATTATTGACTTAGTACTGCATGTATGTACTGTTTGCTAGCTATATTCTTTAGGAAGTTCATGAATTATATGCTTCTTTATGACTGCAGGTTTTTCTTGAACAACGAGAGAGGTTATATCCAAATTTATCATTCTTGGTTATTTTGTCCTTGTCTTTATTTTATTTAATTTGCTTAATTCCTTAGTGGCCAAGTTTGTCTGTTTTTCGCTTGTGTGCAAGGTAACATATAGATCTTTGCTTTAGAACTATGATTGACGACCATGGTTTTGAGTTTTAAATATAGCAAGTTGCCAAGTCTGGTGTGGTGCTAAGTATTCTTTTTTATATAAATCCTATCTTACTTATTAGAGAGTTAGCATTGTAAAATAGAAAAGGATGCAAATAGTTTGAATTCATTCCCTCATTTGTTGTAGTCGATGTCAAATCTAATTAATTATTGATGAATTCCATGAAGTAAAATAATGGCCCCGAATGATTTTAGATCGCTGGGTTATAAAAGATTTTGTTCTTCACTTTCGCTTATTATTCATTCGTTTCTGATTTCAAGGCTGACTGAAGAGAAACATTAATCTGCTATTCGGCAAAATCACAAGCTTCTGCTACATCTATTAATGTATTGTTTCGAATGTTGTGGATCTTTTCTTCTAGAGTGTAATTGCATCATGAGCAAAACAAATGAACATATCTTGCACATGCACCCAAATAAATGAAAAAGTGGAACAAAAGAGAACCTGTTTCTTTTATGTTCCATACCATCTTTTAACAAGCAAATCAGAATACATTTGTCCTAAGGCTTGTGCATATTGCATCCTGTTTTTGCATTTTTACTCATCTGTTTCCATTATGGTTGTCCTTGAGATAAGCATTATCAACTTGCTGAGTAAATTTGGATTATTGATTAGCATATTCGCCAAGCATCAGTTTACCAATTTCATACATAGTAGATGGACATTGTTGTTCCCACTCAATCCCAACTAAAGTAGAATGTGGTCTCTTTCTATTAGGAATCTGGTCTGTTGAAGAAAATGGCTTATGATGTGTCTTGTACATAAAGGTACGACCCAAAGCTAAGGACCTATAGTTCACTGACCTACCCATCGCCCGAAGGGAGCACGACCAAGTCCTTCCTACACGAAACCTCGGAGCTGACACTAACAACCTACCAGGGAGATTGGGGAGGCAGATGTCAGATCGAGCGCAAAACACGGAAGACCGGTGGAAGCCATAATCCAACCACCCCGCCGAGTTTCTCGCACCACCAGCAGGGAAGACGCCCGATCAGATAGGGATCCTAATCCTTGCTGAACAACCCCCGAAAAGGTGCAACCATCGACGTCTGCAACAACCTCCGACAAAGGTGGAACCACCCCCTAAATCTCCTAGGGTTGTAACAACTCCTTTTGAGCTATAAAAGAGGAGTTATTTGCCACACAATTTTTTCCATATACTTGCACGCACCTTGTACTTCAACACTATTATCTCCATACTTAATAATATTCTCAATTTTTTCGAATTGTTCTTCAATTATTTTACTGTTATCGTTACATAAGTTCCAAAAGTTTCTATCTCGTCTCAAATCGGACCTCAACAATCACGCTCAAAGCCTCCTCTTGTTACTAGTTCCAACGGTATTGAATCGTGTTTAGCTTCATCATTAATACTAATATCAGCAACAATTTCTCTAAACTTTGAACCATTAAACATTCATCATTTTCATTCACATAGGACGTCCATTTCATTGTGATAACTGAATCCCTTTATAATTTTATTGGTATATGTTTCCAACGAATTGATACTTGTATACGTATAATAAATTAATACTCCCTCCGTCCCAAAACATTAGTCCTGTTTTCCTTTTTCGTCTGTCCCAAACATTAGTCTTGCTTTCCTAAAATGGAAAATTAATACACACTCATTAATAAAATATTAATTTCCTCTATCTCACCCGCATTGGTATCTGTGCCGGAATGAAACAAGACTAATGATCCGGGACGGAGGTAGTATTATACATGCATATATTTAATTAGTTAGAAAAATTGGTTATTGCATGAATATAATTCATTAAACCTATATAAATTCATTTATTTTTACTAATTAAATTTACAAATTTAAATACTATTATCTTTTCATTAATAAAATATTCATTTATGAATACATAAATATATCCTCTAAATTAATAAGATTTTATGGTCCCAAGTTATTAATGTATAGGTTTAGTATTTGTTGGATTTTGTAGAACAAACTCGTGTATACGATTACGTGGAAGATTGGGATTGCGCCGGAGAGAAAGAATTTGTGTGCATGCATTGGGTGTTGGATCTAAGAAGCATGTATTAGGTCAGTCTTCATAAAATTAAATAGGTGTTTTATGCATTCAGTTTTTTAGTTAGTTAGTTTGTTACACTTACACAAGAATAATCTGGAGTTACTTGCTTCGTATGAATGAAGAAATTATTCTCCCTTTCCCTTTCCTTCTCTATGATTTTCTTCAATATTTCAACTGGTTTGATGTTTGGATTAATCTAATTCAAACATTTACACATATTCAATTTCTCTCTTTTCTCATTACTCCTATTTAAATGGAGTATAATGCATGTATTGTTATTAGTTAATATTGACTTTTAAGATAAGGATGTTAATTAAAGCTGAAATGACTGGATTTGACTTGAAATGAATAACTTAAAATATAAGTTAGAGTCTAATTATTTTAAATAAAAAAAAATTTCAAATTAAACCAATGAAGCTGAGCTTGCCTGGCAAGTTGCAGGGCCGCCCATGGTTCCAAGTTATTTCAACAACAGATTATAGATATATATTTTTTGGCAACAACTTGCGTTAGACAGATCTAAACGGTTTAGGCGGGTTTTATTCTACCCAAATGGGTTGATCCATTCCAAATAGAGTTTATTTATCCCAAATAGGGTATATTATATGAGTTTGAGCTTGAGTTAATAGATAAAACCCGCCTAAATCATTTAGGCATGTCTAACTCAAGATCTTCCTATATTTTTTATATTTTATAATATTTGTTGCATTTTGCGTTGCCCCGTGTTATCTCACATATTTTCCCATGTATAGGCCACTACTCGCAAGTCGCAGGCTCGCGTTTCCACAGATTCTTTTTTTATTTTTTCTCCAATACAATGTTTGAATTACTCTTTCTTAGCATAAATTTTCTATTCTTCCTCTTTCGTCTGTTCCGTTATATTAAAATAACAAATTTCTATACTAATTAATAAAATATTCATTCTACTACCATTCAATTACATTCATATACATTGATTATCGTACTTGGTTAAAATGTGACAATTGAACCGGGACGAAGAGAGTATTTGATTTGGTTTATGGGTGATTAGATGACGTTCAATTTATGGGTTTTATACATATATATATGAATCGAATCAGGGGCGGATGTAGAACTCGAGTATTGTGGGGGCTTTATCATAATTTTGTGGGGTCGATACTATATAAATTTATTTTTTTTTTAAAAAATACATATATATATAAAAAAATTTCGAAACGCCGTGGGGGCGGCCGACCCCGTGAGCCTTAAGGTAGTGCCGCCCCTGAATCGAATGATGACTTAATTCTCGTTTCTCCTATCCCTTGGAAATAAAATTCTGGAATTATGTAAAGCGATAACTTAATGGAGAAATAAACATGCGGGATGAATGATTGAGTGTAGGAGGTTCAGATGTTGGTGGAGAATAGAATGTAGTTTTATTATTGAGTTACGTATAATGGTTGTATATAAGAATTGATCTAGTTTTCATTTTTCGCAACAAATTAATCAACATTTCATTGTCCATCATGTACTGAGAAATTTTAGGTGGGTGGTTTCAGAATGAGCAATAGAATGATTTGTTAGTCTAATGGGTGGTTTACAGTAGGGGTGAGCAAAACCGAACCAAACCGTAAACCGGCAGTTTCAGTTCAGTTCGGTTCGGTTTGGTTTATATATTAATTTTGGTGCGGTTCGGTTTAGATTTTTCGAAACCGCTAATATTCGGTTCGGTTCGGTTTTAACCAAAATATAGCGGTTCGGTTCGGTTCGAGCAGTTTGGATATGAATTTGTAGATTTGAATTGTTATTTATGAACTTGTGTATTTGGATTTATGAGTTAGACTTGTTTGTTGAACTTGTGGGATTGTATTTGGTGTATTTGGACTTTTAATGAATGTTGGAACATGAAAATGTATGTTTTAATTCAAGCATTTTGAAAAATATGTGAAAAAAGTTCGGTTTAAACCGAAACCGTGCGGTTTGGTTGGGTTCGGTGCAAACCGCCAAACCAAACCAAAACCGCCCATTCGGTTCGGTGCTCTTTCGGTGCGGTTTACATAATCCTAGCGGAGCGATTCGGTTTGATTTTTTAAAATTTGCGGTTTGACGGTTTGGGCGATTCGGTTCAGTTTTCAGACCAAACCAACCGTTGCTCACCCCTAGTTTACAGAATGAATCAAAGGAATCAAATGATTCTCAAATATTTGGAAATGACATTCCTCATATTCCATTCTCACATCTCATTCTTACTGTTATTTTTTTAATTATACATAATTGTATTATTATATTAGATTGATACAATTGAAAATAAAATATAAATATATTATAAAATTTTGATATAATTAATATTTTTAAATATATTTTACTAAAATTAACATTGTATTATTATAATTTATCAATTGTAAGATTGCATATTATAAAAATTATATATTAAAATTGAATATCATAATTTAAAAGTAATATATTATATTTTTTATTATCTAGTATATTAAAATTCTAATTTAATTCTAAACTCATAAACTTAACAAAACAAACATCATAATTGAATATTATTTTCAAATTCAAACTCATATTTATCCCCCTTAATTGTTAAATCCATGCCCATATTAATTCATAAACCAAATGCTCCTAAGTTCTTTTTGTGATAACATTTGTTACTTTATCTTTCTCCATTATTTTTCTCATTTTATTTTATTTAGTGGATGTGAGAAAATAGACTTATTTTCGGCATCCTAAACTAACTGATTAGGATTAGTGCCAAAAAAAATTTAATCCAAATGAATTCGGGCCAAATTAAGTGCAATTCGATGTGGCTAATTTGTAATCCTACTAATTAGCTCTATTAACATCCTTACTATGAGATATGTCTATAAATTAGTTGTGCTTTATGGGGGTGGCATTTCGTGCGGATCGGATCTTTATCGTATCAATCCGTTATCGATCCGATCCGTTAAGATCAAATTCGTATCCGATCCGTTAAGAAAAATCAAAATCCGTATCCGTATCCGATCCGTTAAGCTCAAATCCGTATCCGCACGAATCCGATCCGTATCCGTTAAGAATCCAATAAGTATCCAATCCGAATGATCCGTAATGTATCCGATCCGATAAAGATCCGATAAAAATCCAAATCGGATTAATTCAATAAGAATCCGTTTCAGTAAACAAAATTATAATCCAATAAAAAATTGATAAGATAATACAAAATATTCATATTTGATTGTTCAAATAATGTGTATGATAAATAAATAAAACTGCAACTTCATTTGAAACTAAAATCCTCAATCAAATATCCGAAGATACATAGATAAATCTTAAATTCCAATTCTAGTGGTCAAACATGCTCATTTCTAAATACTGATCAATCTTTCACCTTAGTCGTCAATACTCCACTTACAATTTTGTGGGAGAAAAATATTAATTAAAACTTTAAGATTTATAACTAATAAAATAAATTATAATAAATACTTTTAATCTATCATGGTGAAATTGAAAGAGTTGAGACAATGAATGAGAATCTACAATACTTTCATCAACATTAAAATTTAAGATCTCACATTTTAGTTAATCCGTTGATACACTTAATTGAAAACTTGAAGTTGAGAAAAAAAGAAAGTTATTAAATTTTGATAGTAGAAGAAAATAAATATTAAAAAATATAATTAATAAATAAATAAATAATTTTTTTTTGGTGGTGAATTAATAAAATGAGACACGAACAATGAAGAACCAAGAGATTTGAGTTTTTTAAATAACTTTATCTATATTAATATATCAATATCAATTAATTAATTATTATATTTAAAAATAAATAATTTTTATTACTTTATTAACGGATATCCGAATCCAATCCGAATCCGATCTGAATTTTTCCTGTCCTTATCGTGTCGATCCGATAAGGATCCATATTCGATAAGCCTCAATCCGTATCCATTATTATCGTGCGGATTTGTGTCGGATTATCGGATCGGATAAAAAATTGACACCTAGTGCTTTATGTTTAATGTGCTGTTGGAATATTATAATATTCTTTAAATTTAGCAATTTGGATGCGTATATTCAAAAATAGATTTGATAAAAGATATTTTATGTAATAATGATAAACTTCGTCTATGTGTTTTGCTTCAAGACAACCTAACATTAAACGGTATTAATATGTTATTTTGTTATTATTATATTTTAATTTATTGTATTTTGTAGCTTTTCATAGTAATTCCCAAATCCTAAGGCGATTGTTAATGTTATTAAAATTATTAACCCTACATTGAGGAATTGTTTTTTGTGAATTGGTGGGTGTGAGATGGGTCGCCCTTGTTTTGATTATTGCCGTCCGATTTGTTGAAAATCCCAAGGTGCAGTTTCACAGCTAAATAATCCGCCGCCATCTTCCTCCGCCGTCGCGGCTATGTTTCTCATCCTTACTTAGCATCACTATTCCCAACCACCTTCCACTTCTCCATGGCTCCGCAAATTGTAGATTTTGATAGAATTGCTCTAGTTCCGCTCTCTGTTACCTCCCTCTGCTCTCCCTCTGACTTTCGCCTTCGGTCAACCCTTCCAAGGTTTCCCACCCAATCGAACTTCCGGGAATTTAGGTTCAAGCTGGATGTAAATGCTACTAATGGCGTGCGAGGGGATTTTAGAATTCCAAGGGGCGTTTTGGTGAATCAACGCCGGCGGGTGATATCGGGAGTAGCTAGGGCGGAGCAGCCGGAGCGAATTGACGATAGTGACATTGCTAATGAGGTAATCTTTTATTAGCTTTACGAAGAGATTGGTGGAGAACGGATTAGGGTGTTTTATGTTTTGAAATGCGGGGTGCATGGAATTGGGGAAACTTTTAACAGTGATGCAAAGAAGAAGAAATAAAAATTGATAAGGATAATACTTTGTTTCTTGTTGCAAAATTGCAATTGAAGTTTCTTTTATTTATATCTAGTCCGTGCAATTCTTAATTTGCTTTGCATGCTCTCTGGACTGGTTATATCATACTTATCGACATAAGAGATAGTTGGAAAAATATTGAAATTTGGAAAGAGAAATTACCACGGTAAAGATGTAAGTCATAAAACTTCACTCATGTAATATTATGTCTGTTCGAATGCTCCGAGTATCTATCACAAGGCTCATAGTCCTTTTCACTCTTTAGAGATGTGTTTTCTTTGCTACTGCGTGTTCTTCTTTACCGGACCACTGACAAGGATATGTTGTAGGAAGTTAAAAGAGGCGATGGGTTAGTGGAACTCGGTGATTTAGATGTTGAACACCAAAAAAAAACAAATCAGCTACGGAAAAGGATTATATTTGGACTAGGTATTGGGGTTTTAGTAGGAGGAGTGCTATTGGCTGGAGAATGGGTTTTCACGGTGGCCCTTTCAGCGGCGGTTTTTGCCGGTTCAAGAGAGTACTTTGAGTTGGTAAGAAGTCGCGGCATAACCTCTGGAATGACTCCTCCTCCTCGATATGTTTCACGAGCTTGTTCTGTTATCTGTTCTATTATGCCTCTACTCACACTGTAAGAGTTTTTGGCTGATTTCTTTAGTTATGCACGTGGATATTATCTTTCAGGTTCCTGTAAAAGGAAACAAATCAGTATGTTTTATTATTTAGAGTATTTTTATTTTTCAATTGCCACCAGATCACATGACTTCTACAAAAATGCATTTTTCCTGCATAGATGAATTCTGCTTCCGTTCAAAGTTAAGAATTTTACCTTTACCATGTTTTCCAAAAGATAAGTAACTTAGTATTGGAAGTAAAAAATTAAGTAGAAGAATTTAATATGTTGTTCTTGAAGAGATTCAAGATTGATTCTGTTTCGGTACTAGTTATCACATTTAATAAATGTTTGCTTCTGAAATTTACTGGTTGGTGAAGTATTAGGGTAGTCATTCTTCGATCGATTCATTATTTTTCTAATCACTATTTTTATCATTCTTTAGATATTTTGGGAATATTGATGTATCTGTGACATCTGCGGCCTTCTTTGTCGCTATGGCCCTCCTTCTGCAGAGGGGGAATCCTCGTTTTGCTCAACTCAGCAGTACCATGTTTGGACTTTTCTATTGCGGCTACCTTCCTTGTTTCTGGGTTAAGCTACGGTGTGGTTTAGCAGCACCTGCCGTGAATACAAGTAAGTCAGTTTTTTATTTGGATTCATATGTATGGCTTTGGAGTTGGTACATATTGATGATTTTTAGTCTGCCATGTACTCTCCTGGAATCTAATGCTCTGCACTTTGCCTCTTATTTATTTTTTTCCTAATTTTACTTTATATAGACACCTAGTTGGTGGAGAGAGTGGGCAGCTTGGCAAGGCTGGTGACAGGTTATTTTTTGGTGAGAGGGATAGATATCCCTAGTTTTAGGTCCAATGTATTGAAGGTTTTCATTTGTGATGCTTCCTGAGATTTAACAGATACTACATTGGTAGTTATGCTATAACCCATTTTCAGTCTTCTGGCCTTAGAACATATGAATGTTGAGTAGACCTGTTTGGTCTGAGCCTCAAAGTGGACCATCCAGAAGTCTGTATTCTAGAACTATTTTACTGATCTCATTTGTTATGCAATTTGATTAGTATTCAAGGATTCTGGATGTTGTGAGATCAGGGGGGGGGTTGAGTAGAGATTTGATAGTGTTTTGAGGCTATTTAAAAAACATAACTGCATATCAAGCTGATGGTAGAATTTGATTTTCCTTGCAAAAATCTGCCACCATCCCTTACTGTACTTGTACTGATTTCTTCCCTGTTAGATACTCTTAATTTGACGGGCCATTTCTTGGAAGTACTAAGTATAATCTTAACTGCCCATAGCCTTATTCCTAAGCCACACATCTGCAAAATTCTCAATCCATTTTTTGGATCTCTGATCTTATTGCTGTTTTAGTTTCTAGTATCTGTTATGTGGAAAAATATGATAATGATGCTTTTGAAATTCTCTAGAAGAATTGTTCATTATCAGCATACTTGGTCGAGCAAATATTTTGAACTATGTCTATATGTTTGGCAGGGTTTGCAGCAACTTGGCCTCTTCTTCTTGGTGGCCACACTATGTGGACAGTGGGTCTTGTGGCTACCTTAATATCAATGAGTAGTATCATAGCAGCTGATACATTTGCTTTTATAGGTGGCAAGGTAATCTCTGTTTATTTCACCCTGGGCTTAGTTTTTTTGTGCACTGTCTTCTCCTAAAACTGAACTGAAAAGTTTGAATTTTCTGTTAAATTTTATTGTCTTAAAGGCCTCAATTGAATTTCATTCAGGCTTTTGGTCGGACACCACTTACTGCAGTTAGTCCGAAAAAGACATGGGAGGGAGCTCTTGTTGGATTAGGTGGTTGTATAGCTACTTCTGTTTTATTGGCGAAGGTCTTGTCCTGGCCTACGTCTACCCTGAGGTACTTGGTTTATTTTACTGTTTAGCACTCAAGCTCAACTTTTTTGGTTTGGTTCCTTCATTTGTGCTTTTTGAGTCCTACTCAATTGTATAATCCGGCAGATGGATGATGTCTAAAATGGATTACCATCATTGGAAGTTTATCTTAAACTGATCTCTTGATTTATTTCAGTGCTATAGCTTTTGGAATTCTGAACTTCTTTGGATCTCTTTTTGGAGATCTTACTGAGTCCATGATCAAACGAGATGCGGGTGTCAAGGATTCAGGATCTCTCATACCAGGACATGGTAAAACTTAATTATTATGTTTGTTTTTCAGATGCTGCTTGTCTGGCTTGCCTAGCTTCAGTTTAACTAGCCATTTTACTGTGGTCACTTTGTGATATTGCCAGTAGTCTCTAAAAAAATGGTTATGAACTATTTCAATTTATGGTAACTTATATTCCAAAGAATTGCATTACCTTTCTATAGATATCATTTCCTTTCTCGATATGCCTCACTAGTGTCTCTTTGTTTAAGTTCTTTTATTTGATGACCTACAATTTGTTTTGAGATGGTTTGGCAACGTGCTTCAATGCTCAATCATCTCCATCACCTAACCATAAATTCAGACGTTGTAGCTTGATTAAGTAATGATAAAAGCTCTTCAACTGTTCAGCATCCTGATCCCCCATCCCTGTGTAGTCGTGTGTGGAGGGGCTAGTAAATTAACATTAAAATCACTTGAACCCTTGTAATTGTCTACCCAAACAAACTGACTTGCATCATCCAATTTTCTCATCTCCCGGTCCACTATTACAATGTGTGTTATCTCTATTCAGGTGGGATACTAGATAGGGCGGACAGCTACATTTTCACGGGAGCACTGGCTTACTCTTTTGTGAAAGCTTTTCTACCGCTCTATGGAGTTTGATGAAGAATGTATCACGTTGAGCTGGTCATATCTGGGGGTATGCTCAACTTAATGGCACAGGTAAATGTTATATCTGAAGCTTTTGAAGCAGAAGCTGACATACGAGAATATGCAAGTATAGTTTTCTTCTTAAATATTTTATTAGGGCGGGGGGCCATGCCCCAAATCTTGAGTTATGGCATTGCTCGAAAAGTAGAGGATTTATGTCATCATGACTTATTGATCAGATGGATAGTGTGTTTCATTAGGAATGTCGAATAAAGAAAGCATTGATATACTACCGATTCTTCAGCCAAGTTGCTGCATTTTCTGTGCCTAAGTATCTGTGTCAAAAAGAGATGTTTGAGCAACACAATTGATAGTTTGGCAGAACGTCATTTTTGATTTCCAATGTTAGTTACTGATAAAGATGTATAGCCAAATACATGTAAACTAAAGCCTTTCTAGACAGGAAAAAAGTTGGTCCAAGTGGCCAAATTTCATGTGTGGCAAGTGTTCATATCACCACCAATCATAACAAATCTTGGAACTTTTTCAAATCAGTATAAGGCTGTCATTTCAACTTTAAATTACGTGTAGTAGTTGGGAAAAACAAAGAACATAAACTATGATAGAGGCTTCATGCATTATCTCAGTTCTCAACGAGGAGATGTTTTATCCTTGATCGATTTGGATGGAAGATGCATTCAACAAATGCATATATATATGTAAATGCATATTTTCTTTTCATCTTCTTCGGCTGCCAATTTTTCATATTTATGGGCGTACAGTCAAGCAAGACCATCCTTCCTTAGTGGAGAATCCACTTTTCAAGACGAAATTGTGTAGCTAATAAAGAATCCCACTATTTGATGCGTCCATCTACATGCCTAGGAGTTTCGAGTACTCAATACTCAATAGAGAGAGAGAGACGTTTAAGCGAAGACAACCCCTATAAGCTAGGGTTTAGCCTTGGCGAGACACTGAGATGAATGATATTCACACGATACATATATGTATTCATGAGAAGTCATCATGTAATCAAGATGGGCAAGAGAGAAACTAAATGAAGCAAGCCATGCAAATCCCATGTCGTCCATGCAAAGAAGGTGTAGAAAAATCCAAAACGAAAAGAAATAAATAAAAGGGCGAGGGGAGTAGATAGATACTAGATATGGAGATAGAAGAGATAAAGACAGATGATGGAAATGTTGAATAACTATCAAGGGCTCCACCGCAAGTTGGTTTGGACAAACATGAGTGCTTACTTTTGGGTTTTGGTATGTAACCAAACAAAATTATTTGTGTGGGAAGGAAAGAATGCGTTGTTTTAAAGCTGACTGACGAAAATGAGGGTTAAAAACTAAGAATTTGAATAGAGAGAGAAGGTTAATTTGATTGATGAAAATCTTCACTTTTTTGTTGGCTCTCACACACACCCATTCACAGTCCCTTCCAACCTTGCTTTCACAAAAATACATTCAATCATCCTTTTTTTCACTTTACCTCGGATGCTCTTCATCTTCATTATCCTTCAATCTTGCTTTTACATATCATATACTTACACATATACATGCATGTCAGTCATATATTATTATTTTAGAGATAATTGATTCAAGAAAGCTGAGTTTTTGGATATTTCTTATGGTTTTGTTTGATTCGAAATTAAAAGATGGGGTACTTAAAATGCAATGAATTATGAAATAATTAGTCCTAGGAATAGCTATATATGGGGAGAGGATTGTGTTGTGTGTGATGAAAAGTTGCAAATCATTATACTTTTCATCAAAGGGCGTTCTTTTCCTGCTACCAAAAAAAAAGTGTTTTGCTTTTTCCTATTCATCTAAATTATGCTCAAATACACATTTCTTCATCACTTTTCTCTGAATCTACTGTTTTCAGTATATAAGTATATATATATAAATGCTTGAGATCATATGATAATAAATAAGTATATTAAAAATAAGAATAAATCTCATCCATTAAATCTAATTAAATCAATGGCTGATATTTAATCAAGCAACATTTAAAACGCAATCAAGCAACAACTGAAATACAATCAAACAACAACTAAAACACAATCAAACAACATTGTAAAGGTAATCAAGCAACTTTTTTATTTTATCACGGGGGGATTTTTAACACCGGATCCAATCCCTATATATTTATGAGAAATGAGAATACATCACAACCCTCTATCTTTGCATATCAACGTTCAAGATTTAAAAATCTCCGTGTTCATTTTTTGTAATATATTGTGCATCATTTGATTTTAAGGATAATTTTGTAAAATATTTTCTCTATCCTCTAACTAAAATCCTAAAAACTTTAAATGATCATAACTCACTCAATTTAAATTCGTTTTTCATGTATTAACTATTACATATAAAATTAAAGATAATTTAATTATCTTTCAAACAAAATCCTTATTGGATAAATTTAGAGGACGAAAACTTTAATAAAAAATAGTGATTCTATAAATAAATCTCGAAAAAAAACATTGATTTTCGTAAAATGCACGAAAATATACTTAAAATACATGAATTCGTACTTAAAATGCACAATATGATGCATAAAATGCATTATATTCATTTAGAAAATGCATATTATATAGAAATATAATGAACAATTTTAAGATAAAATAAGGTGAGAATATAATTTTTTATTTTATGCAATGCATATTTGATATATATATATATATATATATATATATACATTTTATTTATGTAACATAGTGAGATTTATATTATTTCATTGTTTATTTCGATATATGAATGATCGTCACGACTCAAAAATTTCTAAATTTACACGTTATCTTTTAATATGAACTTGAATTATTTTGATGATGCACAAATAAGATTATGATTCTTTTGAGTAGACATGGTAAGAATATTCAAATAAATTAAGGATATATATATATATATATATATATTTCAATTTTGAAAATCAAATAATCTTTATTATTTATAATAGTATTTACATATCAGATTAGATATGGATATCCAGATTTTGATACACACAATATTTTCTTATGAGAAAGATAAATTTTTTTCGTAATGAGATATAATGCACGTTTCCTTAGATAAAATGCATGATTGCTAAGATAAAATATTGTAAATAGAGATATAGAGAATTATATTTTGCAATATAATGTTAATGTAGGATATTTCCCTTAAAATGAACAAAATCTTAGTTAAAATGAAGGCTTTAAAATTATTATTCATTGTATATAATTACTATATTGTCCTTTAATGCAAGATAATCGATCAAAACTGCATACAAAGAGCGTTGAAATGACAAGATCAAAGGCTGAGATTTATTCTCATCTCTTATACTAAAGGTCATTCTCACCTGATCACTATACTCTCTCTCTCTCTCTCTCTCTGTGTGTGTGTGTGTATATATATATATATATATATATATATATATATAGGGTGCGTTAAAGTCACATCCTATACATCCAAATCAAGGTTCAAACGGCTGAGATCTATTTGATGAGCGAATTCCTAAAGTTGCATTCGGTAATGTAAAATAGTTGCATTAATGGGCTAAATTTGTCATTTTTCATATCCATTAAATCTACAAAATAGGAAAATCCCTAATTTATGCTCCATTATCCCTAGCTTTTAGGAATTTCGAATTTTAATGGATATTTTCCTAAATTAATTATTTTTATTCATTTTCACACTCATTATATCTAAAAAAATCCTATATTTTTGCTGCGTTATCGCTACTTTTTATTAATTTTGAATTTTAATGAATATTTTCCTAAATTAATTATTTTTGTATTTTTTCACACTCATTATATCTAGGAAATCCCTAATTTTATACTGCATTATCGCTACTTTTTATTAATTTTGAATTTTAATGAATATTTTCTTAATTAATTATTTTTATACTTTTTTATCATTTTTAGGGATTTTGAATTTTAAAAAAACATACTGCAACTTTTTAAGCTTATATAATGCATATTTACAGGCTTATATGATGCAACTTACGTCAGTAAAACCAAAACATACTTCAACTATGTAGACTTATATAATGCATATTTGCAGGCATATATAATGCATATTTACAGGTTTATATAATGTAACTTGCATCAGAAAAATACACAACAATGTTCAAAAACCTTAATAATTCCATGAAGGATAATGCAACTTTACATGCGTATATAATGCATATTTACAGGCGTATATAATGCAACTTATATATGAAGAAAAAAACAATTATGAAATAAGCTTACAAATGTCACACACCCATCTCCACCCCCCCCCCTCTCTCTACCATTCACTTCCTTTATCTACATGACCGCTCGTTCACGCGAGTTCGGCGGCGCTAGATCTCTGCCCTCAGACAATTCCACCTCGCCATTGGAGACACTCGACTTCGACTTCGTGGTGATCCTCACTTCTCTGCTTTGCGCTCTCATCTGCGTTCTCGGCCTCGTCGACCATCGCACGCTGCGCCTGGATCCGCCGTCGAGAGAGAGTAGATGTCAATTTTATGGAGATGGGAGAATCCTTACCAGCAACTTCATCTTTCAACATTGGTGAAGAACGGTGGTTGCGGCTGGAAGAGGGTGGAAGATTTCAGGTTGGTAAATCTGGGGTGAGGAAATGAAAATATAAGCAATACAAAAATTATAGTATATTTTATTCCATATAATTATGAGAGAGAATATAGAAATTAGTTAAGGAAAATATTATAATTTTAGAAGAATCTAATTATGAAATGCTAAAATATTAAAAGTGAAAAATATTTTAAATACCCAAAATCACTAAACACATTATGAAAATACCCAAAGCATTAAACACATTCAAGAAATACTCATTTTGACTTTTTTGACATTTGAGATTGATTTTTTTTATTATGATGATGAAATCATCACCAACAATCACATCACCAAGTTTTTTAATAATTTTTAAGTTTTAATATAAAATTAAAATATATAATATAATTAATATATTATATAGATAATATATAATATTATATAATATATGGATTGTGGGTCGGTGTGGGGGGAATGGGGTGTGGGTCGGTGTTGGGGAGAATGGGGTATGGGTCGGTGGCGGAAGGTAGCCACCGACCCACTCCCATTTTTTTTAATTTCAATTATGGGTCGGTGTCGGAAGGCACCTACCCACTCTCATGATTTTTTTTATTTATTTTAATTGTGGGTCAGGTTCGGTGTTGGTGGCCCGACACAGACCCGACACCGACCTTCTCTCTCCTCAATAACAGAATTCTGAAAAATGTCAGAATGTGCAGTGAGTATTTTGTGAATGAATATAATGTTTTGGGTATTTTCATAATGCATATAGTGTAAATAGGTATTAATAAATTCCACTCATACTAAAAAGCCCTTAATGTGTATAATTAATTGATAAATTAATTAATAAATAATTATAAATATGAAATCTGGACCACACATTTTATGAAATAGAAGGATAAGATTCATTATCATCTCCCATCTAAAGGGGACTTGTGATATGATTACGCCTCTATATATATATATATATATATATATATATATATGTATGAGATGGGTTATATAAAAACTTTTTACTGTGAATAAACTAAAAACTTATAAATAACATATTCACTAATTATAAATAACACTTATCTGAATTTTAATTAACATTTTTGATATGTTAATTATCATTTTTACATAAATAACTTCACTGAAAAAGTTAATTAGCATATTAAAATGTTATTTATGATTCAAATAAGTGTTATTTATAATTCATGATTATGTTATTTATAAGTTTTTAGTTTATTCAATTAGTTGTTGCTTAATTAATATATTGCTTGATTGTTTTTTAGTTGTTGTTTGATTTTATATCAACCTATGATTTACTAAGATCTAATGGATCAGATTCATTCTTTTTTCTCACCTTATCTCATCCTTATATATATAGGGAGTGCATCACATGCTAAAAGTAAGTTTGTGCTAGATAGGAATGAATCTACAACATTCATCTAAAAAAAAATCAATGATTGAGATTAGATTTTTTTTCAAGATTTCATGTTCAATTGTTTTATAAATCATGCTTAATCAATTAAGCATGATTTATAAAGCAATTAAGCACGAACAAAAATTATGCTTAATTTTTAATTTTTGATGCTTTAATCCAACCATTGATGCTATAATGGTTGAGATTCATTCATATTTAACACAAACTTTAATTTTAGCACTTGATCAAAACTCTATGATATATATATATATATATATATATATATATATATATATATATAGTGGTGATCATATGAGAATAGTTTTTAGTATGAGAAATAACAACAAATCTCAGCCTTTGATCTTGTCATTTCAACGCTCAAGATCTATTTAATTCGGTATGCAGTTTTAGTCTATTATCCTGCATTGTTGCATAATTAAGGTTATTTTTGTAATTTTAGCTTTTTTAATATTGAAATAGTATTTGTCTTCATATTTGATCAATTTTTTATTCCTTTTTTCGCGCTATCTGATTTCTTCTTTCTTCTTCGTGCGATTTGATTTCTATTTCTTCATTCGATCAGATTTTTTTCTTGTTTCTAGATTTTGCAGTCGTCTTTGTTACTTGTGATTGTTATTGAATTCAATTTTTCATTTTGGAGTTCTTTCGTTTGATGTGGTTATGGTTGATCGCGGATGTAAAGGTGTATTTAGAATTTTTTTTCGCTAGTTTTCATTTTTGATTTGTGATTGAGTTCATTTTTTTTTTATGTTTTCTAATTTTTAAAGATGATTTGTGCTGGTTTTTTGAATTGTAAACTTTACGTTATTGATTGTTCGTGCGTGAAGATAGTTTAAAAAGATTTTATCTATTATTCATTTTTCTGTCCTTTTTATTCATTATAGTTCTATAACATGTGCATTTTTTAGGTTTATATTATGCATTATTAGTGTTAAACTTATGCATTTTATTATATTACAGGTTCATTTATACCAAACTGTCTTGATGAGATGAAACCTTTAAAGGGGAGAGTTTTTAGAACTCTTGATGATGATATTGAGTTTTACAAGGACTATGCTGGTATTGTTGATTTGAAGAAGAAGATGTTTGAAGGTTTTTATGATCGATCGGTTCCTAAAAATATTGAAGTAATACCTCCAGTTATTGTGAAAACCAAAGACAGTGGAAATCGAATTGCTTCGAGGAACGAGAAAGCTCTTAGAATGTTGGATAAACCAATGAGAATGTGTGCAAAATGTAAAAAATTGACCTATCGTATTTCAAGAAATTGTGACAAAGTCAATAAGAATGTAACTAAAAATGTATGATAGAATTCTTATAGAAGCGCGTAGGATGGTCAAAAATGAACTTATTAGTTTTTAATTTCCCTTTTACTGCACTTTTATTATTATAATGCATCTTAGTTCTTCTAAAGATTTATGTACGACTGACAATAATGAACAATTTAGTAGTATTAATTTTTTTATGTTGCATATTATATCCTTTATAAATGATGAAAGCTTGTCTGCGGTGGTTGCGTGTAAATCGATGTTTTAATTAACACAGTTAATGCGATGTAATTTTAATCTTTTAAAATTCGTATTTATGTAAAAATGAAGTAAATCGGGCTTCAAATGCAGGTTGTTGTTTATTTTTATAATGTATTTTTACTATTTTGACCTTTTTGCATAATATTGGGGAAAAATGTCGTGTTTTTTTAGTTGCTGAAATTTAATCATGTTAGTTGATTTCATGATATGGACGGGCGAGATCTATTTTCATTTTTCTTAGTAAACCTCATTTTCACCTGATCACTACTCTCTCTCTCTCTCTCTCTCTCTATATATATATATATATATATATATATATATATATATATATGAGTGATCACATAAGAACTCCCCTTACCATTTGAACATAATAACCAATCTCTATCATCTAAATTAGTGATTCAACGCTCAAGACTAAATAAATCTCATCTGCATTATAGTGTAGTAAATCATGCATTGAAGGATAATTTTGTAATATTTTCTCTCTCTCCTCTAAAATCATCCTTAATCTTTAAATGATCATAACTCCTTCGATTTAGATAATTTTCTCATGTATTATATATCAAATTAAAGGTAATTTAATTATCATTCAAACGAAATCCCTATTGCATATGTTTCGATTTAAAAATTATTGTAAAAATGAAAATTAGTGATTATATGCATAATTTTCGTAACAGTACACGAATTGTTATATAATGAATGAAATTGCACAATATAATGCATGCATTTATATTCTATAATGCAGAACATGATAGATAAAATGCAATATATTTTTCCTGCAAGACCAACAAAAAAAAATTTCGTTATCTTTGCATACTGTAGAAAACATTATAATTGTTATAAAAGTTGATCATACATTACTTATTTTTAATTATGTATTTTTTATTATATTATATAAATGAATATTATTGTATTATATAATGCATGTCTGTTAGGTATCGATACAGCTTAAAAATGAAATCACACGATAAACATTCAAATATTCATGTAATACCCCGTACGTAATTAAGCCGTTGGAATAATTAATCGAGTTATTTTTGGGAATTTTCGGAAATTGGAAGTATATATATTAATTGTTTGGAGAAACTGATAATTATGGAGTTGAGAAATATTATTATTATTAAAGAAATTAATGAGATTTATGGAATGTAATAAGGTGGGATATGAAATATCATGAATTATAGAGGTATCTTTGTGGAGATTGAGATAACATGATTGGAGGAATGATATTTGGAGGTTTATGCATGAAAATTTGGAATTATTCATGTATTATATCAAGAACTAAGGAGAATTAATATATACACTCATGAAATGTACATACATTATGTATATTAAATTGTAGTAAGGGAATTATATGACTATACCTTGGAAATTATGTCATAATCTACCTTATATTATAATCCATAGAGAGAGAAAGCAGCAGCCCACCTCCCCTCAAAGCCCTTTCCCGTCAGAGCTCATTCCCGGCCAAATTCCGGTCGCCACCGGCCACCATACGGCGATCCACCACCACCAACTTGTAGAGCATTCCTAGAGCTTCGATTTGAGTACTTGTGGGCTCCGAGAGGACCAAGAACGAGGGAGATATCGGAGGTTAAAGTTGAGGTGGGATTTGTTGCGAAATTATGAATTCTTGATTTAAATCTTGAAATTCCGGCCAAATCTTAATGTTTTGACCTTAGATCCGTATTCTCTATGTTATAAAGTGTATTCGGACGTTTAGAGAAGTTGAATTGGACGCCGGATAAAACTCGAGCGCCGCCGTGTGGGGAGGAGCTCCGGCGAGGTAGATTTCATTTCCGTTTCTCATCATATTTTCGTGTTTCAAGTGCATAGCTGTGTTCCTTAGAGTTTATGGAGTTCCAATATATGATTGCATGTGGATTTGAGGGTTTGGATTGAGGGGAAATTGAGGTTTCAGGGTCGGAGTTCACGAGGAAGACGACTCGTCCCGAACGGGACGAAGCCATTCCATTCGGGACGGATTTCGTAAAATCGCGCAGGGAGGTGCAGACCCATCCCGTTCGGGACGGGATGGTCCCGTTCGGGATGAGGCACGGCCTTGGTGATATTTTGAATTTCGTTCGTCCCGAGCGGGACGAACGCATTCCGTTCGGGATGGTTCTCGACCCTAGGGTATAAAATGACATTTTTGAGATATTTCTTATCCAAATTCAAACCTTTTCAACCCCATTGATTATATTATGATTTGAGGTTCATATCAAACATGGAAAATGAGTTTGGAAGTGTTAAATATTGAAATTTCGGATTTGGGGTTGAGTAGTGAACATGGTGTTGAATAGAAAACTATAGAAGGTTGAAGGGTTGATTATGAGGCTATTGTTGGGGTTGAGTTGGTTATAGTTTATGAATATTATGGTCCTAAAATACTTATTCTGAACCGGTAAATTATGACTGATTGTAGGAAATTGAAAGCAAAGGATCGATAAGCTCAAGCATCTAAATAAAGCCAAGAAATGAGGTGGGGAACTATTTCCGTAAAAACTCAAAATGCGTTTACTTTTCAAAAATGTGTGAAAACTGTTTTGTTTTTAAAACGAAACTGCTATGCTTGTTTTACGTCCTATATATGTTCCTCTGGTTGATTCCTATCAACAGAGTGATTAACTGAGAGATACGAAACAATATCTGCTGGTTGCTTGTACTAACCTTGCAAATCCACACATGAATTTAAAAGGGTGAGCGAGCCCCAAACATCTAAGGCGAGAGAACCTTATGATGAATTCATGAAACAGATCGAACGTGTTTCAAAGTTAAATGACACTGAAACAGACATGATTGCACCTAACATAGCGTGTGCAAAATAAATGTTTTGGCTAACACGGTTCTTTTCAACAAAACCCCGTGTTTAGCTGTGTGAGTGCATAGCATGTTTCATATATAATGTATGTTTTTGGCATGTTTCTCACTGGGTACGAAAGTACTCAGCCCTCGCGATATTTCTAAATCGTGCAGGTTAAGCAGCAGGAATGGAGGTAGCGGGTGTAAGCAGAAGAAGAAGAATAAGTATTTTTGAGGAAAATGTACAGATCCTGTGACATGTATCTCCATATACATGTCACCATCACGCTACACACACTGCTGCACCGCTCTCTGAAAACCCCTTCCCTCTTTTGAATGTTTTAATGACTGAAATTCTGTTTTACTTTCAGACTCGAAGGATTTACGTCTACTGTTTAATTATCTTTTATTGAAATCGAAGTCTTTCTTTTATTTAAATATTTGAAATTTCTTATCAAAACCTGAAACATCAATGTAACGTGGCCTCATATTGGGAAGGTCAGATGGGGGCGTTACAGAGGTGGTATCAGAGATTTAGTTTCAAATTCTTAAAAGAATTTCAATTTCTTTGAAAAACTTCGAGTCAAAAGAAATGTTTATTTGGGAAAGATCGTGAGAAATGCTCACTTATGCTTACACCCTACTCCATCCTGCGCAACCTGAGGTATGTTTTTAAGTTTTCAAAGCTTAAAAGTTTCCCTACTTGCAATTTCAGTACAATTTGAAAGGTTTTGAATCATATGAGTAATTGGAAATGATTGGGATTGAAATGAAAACTGAAATTGTATGGAGTGAAAAGGATGGATCGATTGAGTTGAAATGAAAGTTTGTGATTGAATGAGAATGTGGAAATTGTATGTTGTTGAAAGTGATTGAAAATTTAAATTTGGGGATGTGAACTTATTGATTGGAGGGTTTTGATGAATAAACTGTTGAGAGTTTTGTGATTTGGCACCGGTGAGGTGACCTTCTTGAAATGTGATTTGAATATGAAAGTACTGATTTGATATTTGAATAAATAGCAAGTAAATAAACCTCGATGTTATGGCTATAGATGCGTTAGTTGAATATTGAGCTGTAGTGTGATGTGTTGGAGTTGAATTGAGGAGTAATAAGGATGGGTTAATGATAATTTGAATAATTGTGAGCCTTGAAAAGGCAGTTGAACTCATTGAATTGGTCATGTGGTCGAGAAATTGAAAATTTCTGTGAGACTGGAATAATCCAGTAGTGGTGTGAGTATGCAAAATGCACTGAGATAGTTGGTGTTGAGTGTGCAGAATGCACAAAGAGCCTGGCAGTTATAGTCGAGACTTGAGTTGGTGCGTGAATATGCGGGTCTATTTGAATCCTCAGTGTAAAGTACCGGAGGATGGAGTACCATCAAGACACGGTGTGTGTTGGAGTTTTAGTTGGTCATTTTGGAAGTATTTGAGTAAATAACGAAAATAATCAGAAAAGTTGTAAAGAAATGATACTTATGTTGAATAGTGAGGTTGAAACAAAATGATTGGTGTTATTTTCGGGTTATGCAAGAATGCTGACACTGATCGTTCGATGAAATTGAGTTGGAAGGTAAAATGTTTGGAGATATTTTGAGTATTTACTTAGAATCGACTGAAAGATGATTTGGAGGATGATTTATGTGTTAAATGAAGACCGATCGATAATGTTCTTTGAAAACATTATTTCTGCGGGTTCAGGAGCAGGGCTCCAGGTACATTTGTTTCGTGGGTAACGGAGCTAGACTCCAGCCACTTGTGATTAATGTTTGGTAAGGTTGACTGGATTTAGTTGAATTTGTTGTGAATAGTGAGAGATGAGAACCACAGTTTTGGTTTAACCTGGAAATGTTGGAGTCATGAATGGCATGATTGAGAGTGAACGATGCGCGAATCACTCTTTAGAAACAAAGGGGTGCGTTTTTGCGTTGTATAACAGCAAGCGCTAAGTACTTGAAAATGATTAGGATGCGAAGCATTACGTGATGAGAATCTAGAATCTTATGCCGAATCTATGAGAAAAAGTAACGATAAGTGAGAATTGTCTGATGCGTCATGAAGGCGATAAACGAAAGAATCTCATTGGAAAGGAAGTTTTGTGTATGGAGATATTTGAGACCCTAAATTTTGGTACGATGAAAACCGTGTCAATAACACTCACTGTTTTGATGTAAGGCAGATCGGATGACGAGTCAAGTAATGTCTTATGAAAATGTTAGACTGCCTTATATGTTCGACTAATTACTAATACATTTTGAAGGAAAAGTTCTCTTCTGGTTTGGTAAGATTTACCCGATTTATCCAAACTATCGGTTTGCAAGCTTTTGAATACCCTACTCGTTTCCAGCATTGAGCTAACTTGGGGACATTGTTTTATTTAATGTCCGAATTCTTTGCGCTTGAGGTTAAAGTTATTTGCAACAAAGCCTCTTCGGTATAATTCTTTCTACACTTGGTAAATTGCAGAATTATTTTGTCACGTTGGTTTTGTGCTGCCAACGCCTTGTACCATTCTTTGAGCCAATTGAGATTTCGCCTTGGTTACTTGACGATTCTATGATCTTTAATCATGTGTGATTACACCATGACCTCATTTTTCTCTCTTGATTGCTAACTTGTCCTTTTGAATCAAGTACGCTCATATCTCGTTTATCTCACTTGATCTCTTGAAAATGGACAAGTTGTTCTTGTTCCTTCTTTCCAGTATGCTTATTGGTGTTTGTGCCTAGATTTGACTTCTTTCAGATGAGCATGCTTATTCGAAGGCTATCATCAATCGAACTTTTAGATGTTAGTATGTTTTCTTGTTCAAGCATGCTTAGTAATGTTGATTCTTAATCACTCATCTGATTGTTCCCTTTATTTCCAAGGAGTTGTATTATTCGTTTAAACTTTGTTGTTGAGATTCTTTCAAGATGATGTGGTTAATATTCCTTATTTCTTCTGAATTCGAAGAGAAGCATACCCTTTTTATAAGTTATTGGCATGTCCATTTGCAAATGAATATGCGTTGCTTCTACACTTCCTTATTACCTCTTGATCGCCAATTTATATCTAATTCTCAGACATGCTAAATCAAATTCGTTCTCATTTGTTTCGGTTGAAGTTAAGCATGCGTACTGAACCTCCTTGATGACGAATATACAATTTCGTTAAGCATGCAAAATTATATTTTGGTTTTCATCCATTACTCAAATGGTATTCTTGAAACAAGCATGCTTAATCAGACTTTCTGATCTGTCCTTTGCTCATTGAAATATATTCATTTTATGAGCATGCTGAGTTGATTTCGCTTCCATTCGCTTTATTGAGATCAAATATGCACATTTGAAACCCCTTGTTGTTGAGAGAACTGTTAAAATTAGCATGCAAAGCATACCTTGTTCGTATTCATCACTTAAACTGTGGATGGTCTCTTTCGGATTAAATATGCAAATGGTTGCACATTTTATTGGATTCTTAAAAAAAAAAAAAACAAACATGCTATTCCTTGTTTAAGCATGTCTAAATTGAAGTACGTTCTTCATTACTTAAATGAGTTGTTATGACTATTCCTTCAATTCCTTGGTGCTTACCAACAGAAGAGAACTCTAGCAAAGGAAGTTAATAGTTTAACTCGGGGCCGAGTTTGAGTCAGATAAGATAAAAGGGTCAATGGACCGAGTCATTGGACTGTGTTGGTATTTTCCACTTAGAGAACTTACAAGATCAAGGAATGTCAGGAAAATATAGAAATTGTGGGAAAGACGAAGTTGTGGCAGAGGCTGAGGCCGAGGAAAATGGTTAAAGGAGAATTTGGGTATAAATTTATACTCCGAGAGCAATAAGGATGTGGATAACGCATAAAAGTTTTAAAATGATATTTATCATCATGAGATGAATTGGTGAGACTTAAGGCAGAGAAGGATAATTATGGACGGACCATAGCGTGGCTTTGGAGAGAAAACAACTACGATTACTTAGTCTGTCGTGATTTGACAATCAGATTATATAGACATGAGAATTTGTAGTTGAGATAAACGTTGTGAAGATGTAGGAAGTGGATATAACCCTAGAAATGGATTGGGTCAACCAAGAATAAAGCGACGATTTTATGTTATGAGAGGATGGTTACGATTCCGCAGTTAGAAAACGAAGAAATTTTTGTTGTGGATCTCAAAGAAGGCAGAGGATATCAGTTATTTCAGTTGTGCAAATCTCGAAATTTTGTCAAAGACTGGAAACCAGAGATACTTGGTTTTTGTTGGGAAGGTGGGTGTCCATCGTTTGAGAATTTGAAGACGTATTTCCTAAAGAGCTACCAGGATTGAGCGTTGCTAGACAAGTTAAATTCGTGATCGATCTATAACCGGAGTAACACTGATTTTTTTTTAAACACCGTAACGAATGGCGCCTAAGAGTTTCAAGAGCTGAAGATGCAACTTCAAAGACTATTAGACATGAGATTTATCTGACCAAGTGTTTTGCCGTGGGGATTATTTCGTTATAAAAGTAAAATGCCTTTATGAGCATCACGCTCAGTTTTCTTAAAATGTGCATGAGATTGAGTTACTTAAACTGAAAGCTATGCATGAAATGATTTGTACTCTCATATCGATCCCCGTAGAATTCTAACAAAAGAATGCTGATTGGTGAGATGAGAACCAGACATATATATAAAATTCCTGAGCTAGTCTCATTAAATATGATATCAAATTAACAACCTTATATGGTTGAAAGATCAGGCTAAATAGCTGAGTGCTAAGTCCTGAATGATTGTGTGACAGGCTAAATAGCTGAGTGCTAAGTCCTGAATGATTGTGAGACAGGCTAAATAGCTGAGTGCTAAGTCCTGAATGATGGTGAGACAGGCTAAATAGCTGAGTGCTAAGTCCTGAATGATGGTGTGACAGGCTAAATAGCTGAGTGCTAAGTCCTGATTGATTGTGTGACAGGCTAAATAGCTGAGTGCTAAGTCCTGAATGGTCGCGAGACAGGCTAAATAGCTGAGTGCTAAGTCCTGAATGGTTGTAAAACTGAGATAAATAGCTGAGTGCTAAGTCTTGAATGGTTGTGAAACTGAGATGAACAACTGAATGCTATGTCCTGAAGGTATGTGATATGTGAATAATTTCTTCTGTAATAGATCGAATCTTGAAGCAGTTAGTGACGATCGTGCTTATTCCGGCAGTATCTGAACCGGATAAGAATTTTGAGATTTATATAGAGACATCTAAGAATGAGCTAAGATGAGAGTGATGCAAAACACGAAAAGTGATAGCTTACGCATCAAAGCAATTAAGACAGCACGAGATGAATTATCCAACCCACGATTTGGAATTTGTAGCTGTAATCCATGCGTTCAAGATTCGGAGACACCATCCTCATGGAATGAAGTGTGCCATATTCATTGTATATGAGAGTTTGAAGTATTTCTTCGAACAAAAGAATTTGAATATGAGGCAGAGAAGATAGTAGTAACTCGTAAATGATTATGATTTGACAATAAACTAGGATCCAAGCAAAGCAAACCAGAGGCCGATGCCTCGAGCAGGAAAGGAGAAGCTCAGTTGGGTTGCAGACTTACAAGAGAGGACAGTTTGATCAGAGAGTTGAGCAACCTCGTCTAGAAGTAATATTGCCTTTAGAAAAGAAGAAAGATAAAGTAGCAGTTCTGACTATAGTGCCAGATCTGAGAGGAGGAATAAATGAAACACAGGGAAGGAATGAAGGATTAGAGAAGCTGCGCCGTACGGGATGTTACAGTTGTTAAACATCCCTGAGTGGAAATGAGAGCATATCACTATGGACTTTGTAACAGGGTTGCCAAAGTCGCAGAAGGAAATACAGTGATATGGGTCATAGTGGATCGTTTGACAAAGTACGCTCACTTTTGCCGATCAGAGTAAACTATGGCTCAAATTTATGTTCGAGAGATTGTAAGACTGCACAGAGTGCCGAAATCTATTACGTCTGACAGAGATGCAAAGTTTACATCTCGATTTTGGATGAGCTAGCAACAAGAGTTGGGGACTCGCTTGAATTTCAGTACGGCGTTTCACCCGCAGTCGGATGGTCAATCCGAGAGAACTATTCAGATTCTCGAAGATATGTTGAGAGCAGTTGTTTTGGACCGAGGAAGTAGTTAGGAGTCGATCTTGCCTTTGATTGAGTTGCTTATAGTAACAGCTATCAGACAACAATTGGAATGGCTTCTTATGAAGCTTTATATGGAAGGAAGTGTCGTTCGCCTCTATATTGGGACGAAGTAGGAAAAAGGAAGGTTATCGGACCAAACGCTATTGGTGAAATGATTGAGATAGTCCGGCAAATCAGGGGGGAATCAAGGAAGCTCAGGGTAGGCAGAAGTCCTATGCCGATACGAGAAGAGTTGAACTGTGTTTTGAAGTGGGAGACAGGGTATTCCTGAAGGTATCGCCTACTAAGGGAATAGTAAGATTCGTTATGAAGGGCAAACTGTGACCGCGCTATGTGGACCTAATGAAATTTTGGAGCGCATTGGTCCAGTAGCTTATCGGTTGGCATTAACCCGAATATGGGTAATGTACATAACGTGTTTCATGTGCCTCCATTGAGGAAGTATGTATATGATCCCAGATATGTGATTCGACAAGAAGAAGTTGTTTTGAGTCTGGAATTGCAATACGAGAAGTGGCCTCATATTGGGAAGGTCAGATGGGGGCGTTACAATTCATTCTAACAATAATTTTAAATAGTTTGATACACGAATAAGAATTTATATATGACAAGAATCTTTGAGAAAATTAATAATAGATATGTTTCAATCTTAAAAATTAGAGAATTTTTCTTATTTATAATTTTCCATATTAATTAAGTTATTTTTCATATTAATTTTGATATGAATATCTTATATTTAGTGCATATAGTTCTATTTTTCTCTCTCTTAAAATTATAAATATCATAATTCTCTTAATTTAAAATTATTTTGTAATGTTCCAAAATAATATGATTTTATTATTTTTAAACTAAATATCTATTGCACATGTTTAGTGGGAGTAAACTTTGTAACTAATAAAAATTATTAAACCTATGCACAAATCGAATAACTTATGTATTATAATGAAAGTAAAATAATTTTGCTCTAAAACAAAAGTAATACACTATAGTTCTTATTAAAAAAATCATCGTAAAAATAAAAATTAGTGATTATATGAATAATTCTCGTAACAGTACACGAATTCTTATATAATGAATGCAGTTGCACAATATAATGCTTGAAGTAATTGTATATAATGCAGAATATGATAAAATGCAACATTTTTTTTTCCAGCGAATTCATCATTCATCATTATATTTGCACTTGTTATGGAGTATTATATAGTAATAACATATGCATTATAATGAAAGTAATATAATTTTTCTCAAAATAAAAGTAGTATCATATATAATGCATGAAGTAATACCGTATAATGATAGTAATACTGTTCTAAAATAAGATAATATCATATTATAATATAGGAAGATGTTTATTAGGTATATAATGAAAGTTAGGTATATAATGCATGTTTCTTATGCATATAATGCATGTTTGTTATATATATAATGCATGTCCAGGTTGAATATGCAAACAAAATCTTAAATAACTACAAAATGACAAAAATACCCTATAATGCAGGTTTTTTTGAGATAAAATGACTGAAACTTCTGGTAAAATCCTGAGCGTGCATTCATCAAAATCAATGGCGAGGATTAGTTCTTATGTTCACATGGTAAGGGCGGTTCTCACCGGATCACACTCATATATATATATAGAGTGGTGATCATATGAGAAATGTTTTTAGAATGAGAAATGAGAAATGAGAATAAATCTCAATCCTCTATTTATGCATATCAACGCTCAAGGTTTAAAGTTTTCCGTGTTCATTTTTTGTAACAAATTGTGCATTATTCGGTTTTAAGGATAATTTTATAAAATGTAATGTTTTTTCTCTATCATTTAATTAAAATTCTAAAAATTTTAAATGATCATAACTCACTCAATTTAAATTCATTTTTCATGTATTATATTTCTAATTAAAGACAATTTAATTATCTTTTAAACGAGATCCTTATTGCATAAATTTAGAGGACGAAAATCTTAACGAAAATAAAAATTAGTGATTCTATACATAAATCTCGTATCAACACATTAATTTTCGTACAGTGCATGAAAATGTACATAAAATGCACAAAATCTTACTTAAAATGCACTATAAAATGTATAAAATGCACTATATTCCTTCAGAAAATGTGCATTTTATAGATATATAATGAACACATTTTTTGGATAAAATGAGCTGAGAGTATAATATTTTATTTCATACAATGCAATAATATTAGAATGCATATGTGGTAAAAAAAATATAATAAACTTATTTTAAGATAAATGACATCAACATATATTTTATTTATCTAACATAGTGAAATTGAATTATTTACTCGTTTATTTCGATGTTTGAATAATCGATACGACTCAAAATAAAATTCAAAATTCTCACGTTAACTTTCAACATGAACTTGGATTATTTTGATGCACAAATAAGATGATTCGTTTGAGAAAACATGATAAGAATATTCAAATAAATTAGGAATAAATATATTTGAATTTTGAAAATCAGATAATCTTTCTTATTTATAACAATATTTTCCATATTAGATTAGATATGTGTTGGGGGAACCGACAACTCAACATTAGTATGATATTGTCCGCTTTGGGCCAAAGTCCTCGCGGTTTTGCATTTAGGCATCTTCATCCCAAAAGGCCTCGTACTAATGGATTTGGGTGGACTCTTATATACAAGGAATCACATCCTTGTTTCTCCGATGTGGGATATGGGTTTGCCACACCCAACAATCCTCCCCTCAAACCCAAGAGCCACAATCTCGTATTCTTCCCCTCGATCACAATTCATCTTGCACCGCCGTCAACTAACGGGACCCATCGCCTGACCACCACTGTTAGAAAGCTTTCGACACAAGGCACTCATTGTATCGAGATTTGTTGAGGGCTTCCTCCCCTCGAGCCTTGATCCGTCTCAACTCTTCTTGCACCGCCGTCTAACCAACGGGACCCGCCGCCTGACCACCACTGTCAGGAAGCTTTCGACACAAGGCACCCAAAGATGATCCCCGCTCGAATTGAGGGCTTCCCACATTTACTCCAGAGTCCACCACCACCCCAGTCCCCCGAACCCTGCTCGAACCAAGGTACCACGTGTTCGTTCCACGTTCACCGCAACAATCTATTGGGGGAACTGACAACTCAACATTAGTATGATATTGTCCGCTTTGGGCCAAAGCCCTCACGGTTTTGCATTTAGGCATCTTCATCCCAGAAGGCTTCATACTAATGGAGTTGGGTGGACTCTTATATACAAGGAATTTCATCCTTGTTTCTCCGATTTGGGACATGGGCTTGCCACACCCAACAATATGGATATTCATATTTTGATACATATAATCTTTTCTTATTAGAGATATTTTTTTTCGTAATGAGATATAATGCATGTTTGATAAAATGCACAATATTGAAGATAAAATGTCGTAAGTAGAGAGATTAAGCATTTTATTTGGAATGTAATGTTAATGCAGGATATGCCCTTAAAATGAACAAAATCGTAATTAAATTGCAGGATATTGCTTTTAAAATAAACAAAATCGTAGTTAAAATGCAAGTTTTAAAATTATCATTCATTGTATATAATTACTATATTGTCTTTCAATGCAGGATATTGACCATAAAATATTGCACTTTTTGAATGAGTAGTTATGTCATATAATTCGTTGATCTTGCAAAATCATCAGTCAAGATTTTCTCATTTTTCATAATAAATTTTATTCTCACAGGACCCACATACTATGTGGATTACTCTTTAGGTTGTTTTCTCTATTTTGCATAACACAATATCGTATCATTTTGAATCAATACAAATACTCCAGCTTAGGTTAGATTATTGTTGAGTATTAATGGAGACATAAGGTAAATGGGATTGAAATTAAAAGTTTTTTTCTGAGATAAATAGTTGGAAAAAGTTACAATAATCTTGAAAATATCGATTGGTTAACAGCAACAACTAATTCATGATGAACATTTGAAAACTTAAGTGGATAATGCGGGCCTAGCTATGTGACTTCTTTCTTCACGCTAAAATTGTATGTCATTTCTTACTTCAATTATGGAAATACCAGCGTGTGTATTTTAAAATATTCTATAACTCACCATTATGAATAATGTTTCGAATAATTATACATACATGTGATGGTAATATCACATTTGAAATGGATACTTACAAATAATCTCGTTTGGCCTAATACAACGTAAAAGTATACGTTGATAATGAAGGTACTCATTTAGGAGTTCATACATGGAAATTTGCATATCCCGGATTTAATTAAGTCGGATTATACTTTATTTAATATAAAAATAAGTTTATTTTTGCAATTATTGTCTTATTCGCTTTTGAGATGGGAAATGGCACCCCGATGCGACATGCAAATTCATTTCTTACATGCAATATGCCCACGAGTATGTTTTGAGAAATCCTAAGTGGTCATGGAGCCACATTTTACATGGGAAACCTGAGTGCGACGAATTATCGCCTCTAGTACAATCATGTCGCAATTAAATTAACAAATTGCGCCTGAAAGCTCTGTTTCTTGTACCGAGCTAGCGTATGCTCGAGATTAACATATGGAAAGAATAGGAAACGATCAGAATGAGATTCTGATGCCCAATGAATTTTTTATGAATTATTGAACTTTTGAGTTCCGGACGATAAAATAATAATTCCAAAAATTGTGGAAATTGTATTAACGAATTGGACTCATTAATCGGAGCATTTCCATGGATTTGCATATCTAATTGTGACAATGCATGATCCATGAAAAATAATTATCAGTGTGATACACGTGAGTTGAACCGGTGGATGTACCATTACAATTCTTCGTGATGAAGAATTATCAATCCCCGACATGTAATCATAATATTGTGCAGCAAAAAGGCGGTGATGGGCAGCGAAATTTAATGCAATATCCTCAAAAATTTTCAAAGAAGTAAGAAAAATATTTCAGAAAAACCATTCCATCTCATTTCCACCCCTGCGCACGTCACCTTCGACTGCCCTTGTTCATCATCATTTTCCGACCACCACCGTACACCGATCGTCACAAGGTCGAGCCTCGTAGATAGCCCTTGCTACAACGATCACACCAAGCTTGAAAACGCTCAAATCCGTCAAAAAACAAGTGAGTTATCACCACTCAAAGTTGGATCGCCGGAATATTTTGGTGTGAAGATATCACCACCCCCGTCACCGAAATGTCGTCGCCTATGCTGAAAACTCCCAGTTGCCGGTAAGCTTCCCCAACTTTTTCCGGCGATAATTTTATATTTCAGAGCATGTACTTCACATTAATGAGGTCCTAGCATGTAAATGAGTGGATTTCGGGGGCCAAAGTTGGTCGGGAAACCTGCGCGAGCTGTGTGTTGATGTTGTGTTGTTGATGACGACCTGACATCAATAGATGTCGCTGGCATCGTTCGATGTGAGAATGTCGACCGACATAGCCGACGATGGTCGACACGCTAGTGTCGGTCGATGCTAGCGATCAGAGTTGCATATTTTGTGTTTTTCATTCATTTTCGATCCGATTCATTCCATTTTCAGTGCATGAGTTTATATAACGATATTTCTACGTTCCATACATGATCTTATGCAAAAAGAATTCAGTTTGGACGTCGAGTTCCGATTAATTCGATTAATGCATCATTAATCGTATGTTTGTCTATTTAAAATATAAACGTGCTTTAATTGAGCTTATTTGTTAGCTGTGGATTGGTTAACATGTATAATTGTGATTGGTTAAGTCTCATGCATGCCTCAAGGTACAATGATGCATGTCGAGCTGTTGAATTGTGTTAGTTCAGTCAGTCAGTCATAGTCATAGATCCTAATCAACGTCAAGTAATGCCAACTAAGTGTTGATTGATTACGATTAGATAATACATCCTAATTTGTTATGCTTTATTGTGCTAATGATTGAAGGAAACAAAGGATAATTGTACCAGCTCAAACACATATTACGTGAATCTTCTCGTACTGTAAGCAATAAAGGTGGGAACTATTTTCTGTTAAAATAAAATGCATTTTCGAGCTGTGAGCTCAGTTTTCCAAAATGTGTGAAAGTGTTTTATTTTAAAGTTGATTGTCTATGCCTAATTTTTTTTGTATTATCATATTTGTACCACTGTTGATTGCTATCTTCAGAGAGTTAATTAATGAGAACGGGACCAAGCACTTGGAATTCTTGAGTCAAGTCTCATTAATCTTTAAAGGTTAGCAACCTTATTATCGAGCTATAAGCTTAAAATTGTGGTCACTGAGCAGGAGCATTGATACCTTTGGGGCAATAAGGAGAGACACGTGATGCTTTTGAAAATCGATCGGATCTCAAGATAATTTCTGAGACTAGTGCATTAATTGATGACAGTTGATCGAATGGATTATGTCATTCCCAACTGTTCATCGTAACTTGAAAGTGGGTCAGCTTCCAGTTATAAAACGATAAACAAATATGATATCATATGTGATAGCTGCTGCGTATAAAATATTTTAGATAAACACGGTACTTTTCAATAAAATCCCATGATAATATTCATATATAAATATGTATGTGTTTGGGCATGTCTCCACGGGGTACTTTGTACTCAGACCCTTGCATTATTTTTAAAATGCACAGATTAGAAGCGAGGATGGTTATGCAGATCCTGAGATATGCATCTTCACATGCATATCTACGCTGCGTAACACTCTGCTGCACTATACCTCATAAATACATTTTTCCTTCCCCTTTGTATGTAATAACTGAGAAACTGTACTCTTGACTATTTGACTCAATTTTTGGTGCACGAAAGACCTGTCTTTTGTTGCAAACTTTTGCTTGACGACTCTGTGAACGTGTTGCATGTTTTCACCATATCACTTTTTATTCTGTTGATTAGTCTTCCGCTGTTTTAAATTGACCAAACTTACTGTAGCATTTTCCAAAATTTGAGAAGGCTAGTTGGGGCATTACAAAATTATAGCGACATTTTCATCAATTGAGATTCACAATCATTGAATTTTGGATCAATTCTATTAGGGTTTAGGGTTGTTCAATTTTGATTTTTTTCTGGGTTTAAGAAGATCAAACACTATCCTAATTAGGGTACAATCGAACCGAGTCGAGTAGTGTCATGCTCAAGTTTGATTCGATTAGTATCGAGTCGAGCTTCAAATTTTTTTTATCTAATATTTTGATGTTCATACTTTATTAAACCTTAGTCGAGGTTAAGCGAACTTTCTAAATTTAGAATATTATTAATTTTATTATTATATTGAAGAAAGGTTATTAATTCCAATATGAGTATCATATACATATTCAAATTTGAATTTTTCTTATTGTTAGAAAGAGTTATCATTATTATTACTCTTGAATTATGTTAATATTATTTTTGTAAAAGCAATAATTTTTTATTTCTTAATAATTTTAGTTAACGAGTCTGCTCATGAGTTCACGGTTAAACGGACTTTTATCGAATCATAATTTAAATAACTTACGAATAGTTTGATTCATTTACAACCCTAACCTAATATTTTTGTATTAATATTCGGATGGACAAATTTACGAATTTATTTTTAAACTTGATTGACTCGTGTATCTTACCCCTCGAAACACATAAATAACTTCTCAAAGAAAAATCAAATATATCATTTTCTATTTTAACGCTGTAGAACATATTCCAATGTCATGATTGATGTACTCTTTACGATCTTCATTATTTATTAAAGTTTATGTCACTCTAAAAAATTATATATCAAATGCATTAAAATCTCCTATTGAATGTACTTAATATTAAACTAAAGTGCAAGGACGTACATTCACAGCTTTTAGTTAGTGGAGGATTATTGCATATGATATTTTTCACTATTTTTATTTCAAAGAAAACATTAAATGATAGTTTCACTATTAGAAATAATATTATTATGAAATGGAATATAGTGATATAATTACTTAATTTAATTTAATTGATATTTTTTTATTATCTTATCAAATAAGATTTGAGACACTTTCTCAAAGAGTGTTGATTAAATGAAAATTGAAAGAGCACAACTTTGTTAGATCTAGCAATGACTTTTGTGTAAAAGTCATGCATTTTATTGCAATAAAAAAATTTTAAAAAAAATTTTGAGTGTCATGGTGGAAGCTCAGTGTCTTCTGCCCAATCTATGGATTATCCTATCTCATGCCGTCAAGTGACGGCATGAGATTCAATACTCAATTTTTTTGTTAATATAAAATATATTGATATAGATTATAGATAAACATTTAAAAATAATAAATAAAAATTACATCAAAATTCATAATTATTTTTTCTTTACAAATTGAGTCCAATATTCATATATTTTGGCAAAAAAATTCAAGTCCTCTTTTTTACTCTCTCCGTCCCATACGAATTGTCCATCTTTCCATTTTCGTCCGTCCCACACGAATTGTTCCCTTACCTAAAATGAAAAATTAATACTCACTCACTAATAAAATATTAATTTTATATATCTCTACTACATTGGTTGTTGTGCCGAATCACATGGGACGGAGGGAGTACTTTGTATTTTTTCTCACTTATTTTCATATAGAAATTCAATTTCTTTTTATAATTCAATATATTTATATGTAATTTATATTACAACTTTTCAGTTTGTATTTTATTATCGAGTCAAATAATAATTTTTTAAAGTGCATATCATGTTTTTATCATAATTATATATAAATATATAATTAAAATTTTAATAATAAATATTTATAATAATATATATTGAAATATAAATATGAAAATAAAATAAATTTTGGTTGTATGGAAATCATTGCTGGAAGTAAAATTTGAGTTGGATTGTGAATTATATAGGTGGATGAGAAAAATTAATATTTTATTATTAGATTGTGTTGTAATTAATATTCGACAAAAGATAGTCTTAGGAATACGATTGATTAAACAATTCTTTGCTGACACACAAAACTATGTCCTTTTCGGTCATTCTCTCTCCTCTCACTCTCCAAGGCATTCATATTTTAATTTTACTATATTACTACATATATAATAATAATAATAATAATAGAATATCATTACCTCTCTTACACAAACATGCCTTTCTTTACTTAAATTAATATTTTCTAGTGCTTTATTTTAGTCTGACATTTCGCTTCATATTACATCACTTAAAGTGAAACTTTCATATTAAAAATGTATATTAGTCAGGTTAACAAGTAATTATAAATAATAACGTTCGGAAACAGGTATTATTAATCATGCTTCTACTAGATTCATAACAAGGTAGACTATAATCATTTGGCCAAAAAAAAAAAAACAATTATGTCATATTAAATTGTGTGAATATATGTTGAATCATAATATTCAAGTGTATTATTTAAGCAATATCTTTTTAAGTGGGTTATGTAAACATTTATTTGACTCGCTTTCCTAGGATGTTATTTGTGTAATTATAATATTAAGAGGCTTACATAATGTAATAAGGACGACGATATACACGAGAAAAAAAAAAGGAAAAAGGAAAAAAGATTAAAGTTGAATGAAGGTTGTGGCTGGCGTAGGTTTATTACATGGAAAAACAAAACAATTAAGAACAAGGACGCATGATTAAACTATAATGATCTCTCAAAGTTAAGTATTAGATTAGTAGTCTGAAACACTTGATTAATACTCAACAACCACATTCTTATAGAGGGAGAGCAGAGACACAGACATAACATGGGTGAAATATTATAAAAATGGGATTAGGTAATAAAATAAAGGAAGGAAGGATAAGAAAACATCCCAGGGAGAAGAAAGAGAGGGGAGCAGACCAATAGTAGATGTCCCATGTGATGTGAGTTGATTAGGACAGCAATTAGCCTTAACAGCACCAACTTCTAGGGACTATATTATTATATAATATAATATAATATATGAAAATATGGCTTGATAAACCCAAAAACATAAACTAATACCAAAATCTACAATCATAATATCAATCACTTTGAAATTTGAAAGGGACATACCAATCATACACATTCATAGATGCATGCATGTACTAGATAGAATTTTAACCCCAACATCCACCCTACTTCTCTACAAGAACCCAAATTTCCCTCTAACATGACCCCACTCACACTCTCTCTCTCTCTCACAAGTGATGATAATCAACACATCAACTGCAGCTTCATTGACAAGGAGTTTCAATTTGTATAACAAGAAACATGGAGATTAGTTTTTCATGTTGATCAGATGAGCAAAATGCAGCTATCCGCACCAAAAGTTAAATCACCTACAAAATCATAATCATATTCATATATAGCATGAACATACTGCTTCAATCAAATGGTATTGGTAACGACTAAATAATTGGGAGGCGACCACACCAAAAACAAGAGTGACAATGATATCTACATCCACAAGAAACAAAAGCAGTAATACATACATCAGATATTCTACTTTTAAACAGTCCTGATATCACAGATTTTTGGATTTATTGAAATTTCTTCTTGCTCCAATGAAATATCCAAGCATAAGATACATAGTGTAATACTCAAGAAAACTCAAGGTTCAACAATTCTTTGGACAAACTCATAATCAAATTCAATGAAGGAATTTTATCAAGTCAGAGTCATGGTTATGATTTTTGAACTGGGTAAAATTAAGGACTGTAAAAATAATTTTTTTTTTTATATAAAAAATAACACACACAATCTTTCCCTACGTAACTCAATAACAATGCTCACAAGTCACAACAATGAGCAATTCCAATAAAGAATGAGTTAAAAAGGGTTAAATTTGCAATAGTTTCCGGTGTATGGTTGCAAACACAGTTAGAACAACAATGATGCCTAGCCTATGAGAAGAAAATCAAGTGCAAGGCCACACCAAGAGAGAAAGATCCACAGTTTTTAACATAGGAAACTGAATAAGATAACTATATTAGAACATCCAGTAATAAAATGTGCCTGGTTCTTTCAAAAGTCTGCCCAGAAAAAGAAACACAGGCATGATGAATATTCATAAAACTCAAGGGACTGATTAAGGCAGTGAATTGTGAGATTCAGGGGCACCTTCATGTAGATTAGCATCTCCAAGCTGTAGCAGAGATGAGTTCCTTCCTCTGCCAACAAAGAACAAGCGAAGACTGCCTCTTCTCCACCTGGAACCCTCGAACAGGAGTCCTCTTTATCACACATTCCGCTTGCGATTCTGTGAAATTGCTAAATGTTAATGGGGAGAACCCTGATGACAAAAACAGAGCCCGCCAGTGCTGCGTCTTCTCAGGAGATCGAACACGCCCCATCACAATTCTTTCAATCCCCGGTTGGAGCAAGAACCTCTCAATCTTTTGCAGAGCGTCCACGTTCACATTAACAGCATCGAGAGACTCAAGCAGGTTGGAGTAAGACTGGAGGGCATGAACAATATGGTTCGCAAACGGAAGATCCGTTCTATCACATCCTCTGTCCACAGAAACGACGATTCTTGGTGAGAGCTGCTTCACGAGGCGGAGAATCAATGGCACCGACAATTGGTGATTGGCGAGAGAGCCAACTGGAAGATTAACTGCAACCGCTTCGTTCTCTTGGACATGAAAAGGCAGAGACCATGAACCAGAATTAGATGAATCAATGCTGATGACCTCAAACTCGAGCGAAATATTAATTTCACTGGCAAACTGAATTAGGTTTTCTCGGGTGAGGCCGAGCTCCAGCTGATCATGTGTTGAAGTAGATGCAAGTGCAGTGATTTTCAAGGAGGGGGCGCTCCCACCCCGAAGTGCAAGCTCCTGCATAAGAGAGGCCCACTGCCCACCATAGCCAATATCAAAATCCACAATGTGAATTCTATCAAAACCTTCAAGAACTTCAAGAATGGCTTGATTGCAAGTGAAGTTGGCAAACTGGACGAGGGGCGAGATCTCAGAGAAAGACTTGTAGGCACCAATCTTGAAAACAAGGCTAAAAGGCGACGAAGTGGCCACACAGGGGTTGACATCGTTGTTGTTCGTGTGGAGGAGCAACTGTAAAGCCTCCTTGCAATAGAAAGCAGCCCTATTGAAAGGCTTACCTATGGGAGAGAGCTGGTGATTGAGCCGCGCCAATATCCCTTGCGCGAGTACTGGATTCCCCGTCTGGACCAGCTCTGCAGCCTTGTATAGCTGGTCGACAATGGCCTGCTGTTGTTGCTGGTGCTGGAGGCAATCATCGCCACCAACACCGATTTTAGGCTTCTGGCCCGGCCCGATTGGCCTTTGCTGCAGGTAATGAGGAAGCAACTGAAGCTGATGAGGGAGTCCGGGCTGCTGGAGATGAAGCTGCTGTCTGCCCAAGAACACCTCTTGCTGCCCCGTGTCAGTGAACGAGCCTTTCGAGATCTGGTTGACGGACTCCAGCCCGACGTCAATGGGCCCGCCGAGGTTGTGCCGCTTGGCCTGCGGCTGCCCCAAGATGCTGAGCTCTTGCTGCTGCGTGTACGACAAGGGGAAGAAAAATGAGGGGTTCTGAGCGTGCTGAGCTTGGTGCTGGTTTATGAGCAACGGGGAATTGAAAATGGAGGGTTTAATTTCTGCAGAGGAATCAAATGCAGTCTGATGATGAAGAGCTATTGCTCCGAGATTGTTAGAAACTGAAGATGGATGTATTAAATTCTGAGAGTTGGGCGAAAATTTGAAGTTATTGGAAGAGATGGGATTGGAAGCCAAACCAATCTTGTCAGCTGTCGATCTGTTGGGAAAATTGGGAAGTGTGGGCATGAAGCTAGAACCAAATTGGTCTCCGCCAAAACCTTGATCTACAACCCCAAATCCACCGCTAAAATCGAACTCCGCCGTGGTTGAGCCCACGCCGCCTCCGCCAATTTGAAGGACCTTATTCAGATTCCCCATTGCAGGATCCTCCACATCTCCCATGACCCAACGGAGAAAGGCCTGTTCCTGGCTAGGCGACACCGCGGCTGACTCCGACAGCACGCCCTCCCAATCCTCCATGGCGAGTTTTTCCGAGTTCCCGCCGGCGGAGGTTCCGATCTCGAGAGACGGAGGAATGGGGAGCAGCTCCGAATCAGCTCCTCCAGCACTGGAGCTGGTGGCAGTAGTCGAGTCTTGCTGCCATTTGGGAGAAGGGTTTGTGCCTGAAACCGCCGCCACACCGGCCGTGTCGGTAGAAGCCGCACCACCCCCACCGCCGGTGCTTCCTCCGCCGCCGCCAAGAGATGAAGACAGGGTTGAGGAAGATGTGGGCCTGCTCGGAATTCTTGCAGAATCCAGGACAGATGTAGGCTCGCCGAAACTATTGCTCAAGTAACAATTCTTCCTCACAAAATCAGTAATAAAGTCCTTGTTCTTCACAACGAAATCCAAGTCCAACACCCCCTTCCCCTCAAAATCAAAGGGTAAGGGCATCCCCTTCATCTATGAACCAAATCCCCAAATCCTACCACCTTCAATACAAACAGAAAAAAGAAGACGATAATGAAACTCTAAAATCCGACACAGGCTTCCCCAAATGCAGGGAATTTGAGGATACATAAACATGCATGTATACATAAACTCGCGAAATTATCCTAAATCTTGTGGTATGAATAAGACTGACAGCAAGGTGGTGAAGCATACGGTGGCTATGTGTGTTGGGGTTGAGACTGAGATGAAAATGGTGGGTTGAAGGTATTGTTCTTGGTTCTTATTTCCTCTCCTCGGGTCGATGAAGGGGTACTACTCTGTCTGCCTTCTGTTTTCTGCCATGGATGCGTGCAACATAAAAAAGTAGTAAAGTGCCCCCCTTCATTCATCCTCTCTCTCTCTCCCCCCACTCTCTCTCTCTCTCTCTCTCTTTCTGGAGCCTATGGTTTTCTTTCTTTCTTTTTCTATTTTTCATCCCTTTTTTAGTTATTTTATGTGGCTTGTCTACTTATCTTTCTTGCTAGGGTTTCTCTCCTTCTCCAGTCTGCCCACGCGCCTCAACTCGCGTTATTTTTTTAAATATTTTTTTAGATATTCCTAAATTTATGAAATCATACATTGAATTAACAATGAATTTTATGACTAATTTATGAACCAAATAAATTTATTAAAACCGCTAAATCTCTACTAATTTCTTTTACGCCCAAATTTATAGGCGATGCCACTAGCCTATTACATTATGTTTAGGACCGCCCGCCCTATGAGATCTTTTAAATTTATGAGTTGAATTTTCACGATAATTAAAGTCTGTCTTCGCTTTAATTTAAACTGATAGTTATAATAATTTCTGAAAATTAAACCAATTAAATTTGTAGTTAATTTTTATCCATTGAAAGAAATGTTTCATTTTCAATATCTAAATATAGCATTTTACCAAAAAAAAAATTAATTAAAAGTTGTTCAAGATAATTATTAGTATGCTTTACTTAAACCATCAATATCGTCTATGCATTTCCTTTTTCACTAATTATATTATTTAGTGATTTATGTAATTATTGTGTTTCATATATACTTTATTGATACTGTTGTAAAAGTATTAATAAATATAAGAAAATACGAACATTTTAAAACATTATAAATATTTCACGTTACATTCCAATAATTCATACGGTTCCGAAATACTCCATCCATCCCATTTGAATTGTCACACTTACCAAATTGAGCGTCTCAATCGAATTGTCATATTTCAAAAAGTGGTAACTATTTTACACTCAATAATAAAATATTAATTTCACTAACTCATTCTACACTCACAATTCTTAATTTTCATGCCGAAAATAAACATGACAATTGTAATGGGATGGAGAGAGTAATAATATTTAAGGAAATTTGAATATCTGTAAAATGCATTAGAGTAGCTGAATATTTTGGTTTGTTGAAATTTTAATCGAATCAAGCATTTTAATCAAGTTACCAAATTGTTTCGACTGAAGGCTGGATCCAATCTAATTCTATTTACATTCCTCGATTATGAAATATATTATTTTGAAACAATTAGTATATTGCATTTGCATGCATAATAATCATAACTAACTGTAGAAAATGATGATGATGAAACTACTTTGCATGAGTAGATGATTTAGTTATACTAAAATATAGATTACTTTATGTTTCATAACTTAGATAATTAGGAATAGTACGTAATAGGTTAAACTATTTGTTGGGGTTTGTATTATCGAGATAATGGAACCATTGGAATGTGTTAAACGACAACAAATAACAAACAAGAAAATGATTGACAAAGAACGAAATTAGAGAAAATTGTGATAAAAGTAAAGAGAAATGTGTGGAATAATAAGGGGAAATGCGTGTTTTATTCATGAATTCTGAGAACAATACGGCAGCGTTATAGCGTAAATTTTCTAGGCGTAAATAGATACAAAATTCGAGTTCTCCACCCCTATTTACAGACAGGATAGGGGTGAGAAGATTAACCTAACCCTAGCTAAGGGCGAGCTCGTGCTCGCCGCAATTTTCGGAGCGGCTCCAGGTTTCTCGTGGTTGGTTAGGATTCCTAATAGTCGTGCGCCGCTAGGCTTCCCCGGGGTTTTGCTTCCTCCTTGCCACCAACCCCTTATCGTGGTCGGTACCGAGGAGCTCAGGGGTCAGTTCCGATCTCTAGACTTAAGCGATTCTGGACTCTTCGTTACTCCAGGTGAGCCTGCGACTTTGGGTTGGCGGTTACTTGGGTCGATGAGCTTAATGGGCCTAGGCCTCGGGGGTCTGGCCCTAACAATAGCCCCTTTTTAATTTCTGGGTCTATTGCAGATAGGCACTGGAATCAAAACTTCTAGTCCAAATGCGTTATAGAGTGTGGAATTTCGAGGTGTCCGAGAGACTATCCTCAGGGTCCGAGAGATCTTCCGGTGAGAGCAGCTCTGGTAGAGAGTAGCCGAGATACTACTCCGTGCCAGTATGAAGATTCCTTGAGAATGCAAACATATGTTATATCGGGTGGCACTGGGATGCCGCCCCGTGGGTCCGGAGTTCGCACGGGTTAGAACCATTCCGGGAATGTTCTCTTGCATGGAGTGGTGCTCTCATGTGTGCACTCTGTTTAGGCTCCGGAGAGCGCTGGCGAGAGGAGTTCTGACGGATTGTGAGGCACCTGTGGGTTTCTCGGGGAAGCCCCACATTCCCGTTGATGGTGCCAATCGCGCCATAGTTCGTCCCATGAAGTTGGAATTATTCTCTATTTGCTGATAGTGGGTCGAACTTGAGAAGATTAGGGCTCGGGTGCGAGCCCCAAGCGTGCTCGATGTTGACCCTGAAACTTGGGCGATTTGATTTTTGTCGTCCTTGCG
>JAPKLW010002094.1:0-42460 GCA_026898455.1 Plectranthus barbatus
TTGTTCATACATGTACGATTGTTAACAGATAGGAGAAATAAACCGTTTTATACTCATTGTAATAAATGCTTTCAGTATACAAAACCCATCATGCTCGGGGGTAGAGCTAATATGTATGCTACTGGACCAATACGCTCTAGAATCTCATATAGTCCCACATATCGCGGTCTCAGTTTTCCTTTTACCCCGAAGCTTATTATTCCTTTGGAAGGTGAAACTTTTAGAAATACCTTGTCCCCCACTTCAAAACATAATTCAGCCCTCCTCGAGTCGGCATAGGACTTCTGCCTACTCTGCGCTTCCTTAATTCTCTCTCTGATCTGTCGGACTAATTCGATCATTTCGTTTACCGTGTCTGGTCCAACAACCTTTCGTTCTCCTACCTCATCCCAGTATAGAGGCGAACGACACTTCTTCCCATACAAGGCCTCGTTAGGAGCCATTCCGATTGTTGCCTGATAACTATTGTTGTAGGCAAACTCAATCAAAGGCAAAATCGGCTCCCAACTGTTTCCTCGGTCTAAGACCACTGTCCTCAGCATGTCTTCAAGGGTCTGGATGGTTCGTTCAGATTGACCATCTGATTAAGGGTGAAACGCCGTGCTGAAATTCAGGCGGGTCCCCAATTCTTGATGTAGACTCATCCAAAATCGAGATGTGAATTTTGCATCTCTGTCAGACATAATAGATTTGGCAATCCGTGCAGTCTGACTATTTCTCGGACATATATCTGCGCTAGCTTATCTGAACCGTAGTTTACCTTAATTGGTAAAAAGTGAGCGCTCTTAGTTAGACGATCTAAGATAACCCATATCACTGTATTTCCTTTCTGTGACCTTGGTAACCCCGTTACGAAGTCCATGGTGATATGTTCCCATTTCCACTCAGGGATGTCTAACGGCTGTAACTTCCCATACGGCCGTTGATGTAACGCCTTAACTTGCTGAAATATCAAACATCTCTCCACATATAAGGCTACATCTTTCTTCATACCATCCCACCAGTACTTAGTCTTCATATCTTGATACATCTTAGTACTTCCTGGGTGAGCGGTATACGGCGTATCATGTGCTTCACTCAATATCTCGTTTCACAACTCTTCGCTGTTTGGCACCAAAATCCTGTCTCGGAACATCAATGTACTGTTAGGTGCTTCCCGGTATTCTCCCACTGGCTTAACCTTCAGTTTCTGACGCAATCTCTCAATCTCTGCGTCTTCCTTCTGTGCCTCAAGAATTCTTTTCCTAAAATCCGGTACTACTGTCAAAACTGCCAAATCACATCTCTTCCTCTCTGAGGGTGATATTACTTCCAGGTTGAGTCTTTCAAACTCTCTGATTAATTTGGTTTCTCTCATAAGCATGAAGCCTAGTTGTGCTTCTCCCTCCCGGCTCAAGGCATCTGCTACTGAATTTGCTTTTCCCGGGTGATAGTTGATCGTCAAGTCGTAGTCATTTACGAGTTCTAACCATCTCCTCTGCCTCATATTCAAGTTCTTTTGTTCGAAGAAGTACTTCAAACTCTTGTGATCTGTGAATATGGCACACTTCACTCCATAGAGATAGTGTCTCCAGATTTTCAACGCGTGAATTACGGCTGCTAACTCTAAATCGTGAGTCGGGTAATTCACCTCATGCGGCCTTAACTGTCTTGATGCGTAAGCTATCACCTTACCGTCCTGCATCAATACGCAACCTAGCCCATTCTTCGAGGCATCAGTGTAAACCTCAAAGTTCTTATCTGCCTCTGGCACTGCTAAGACTGGCGCAGTTGTTAGTAGTTGTTTCAGCTTCTGAAAGCTCTCCTCACATTCCTCAGACCAAATAAATTTCACGTCTTTCTGCAATAGTTGAGTCATCGACCTCGCAATCTTTGAGAAGCCCTAATGAATCTCCGGTAATAACCTGCTAGACCCAGAAAACTGCGAATCTCATTCGGCGTAGTTGGTGATTTCTAGTCCGTCACTGTCTGGATCTTGGCTGGATCTACCTTGATTCCATCAGCCGACACGATGTGACCCAGAAACGTCACTTCTCTCAGCCAGAATTCACACTTGCTAAATTTGGCATACAACTTCTCCTCTCTCAAGGTTTGCAACACAGTTCTCAAATGTTGCTCATGCTCCACTTCACTCTTTGAATATATCAAAATGTCATCGATGAATACCAGTACGAAGTCATCGAGATATGGATGGAATACTCGATTCATCAAATCCATGAACACACCTGGAGCATTTGTCAATCCAAACGGCATTACTACAAATTCATAATGACCGTACCTGGTCCTAAATGATGTCTTCGGAATATCCTCCTTCCGAATCCTCAGCTGATGGTACCCTGATCGAAGATCGATCTTAGAGAACACCTTTGCTCCACTAAGCTGATCGAAAAGGTCATCGATTCTCGGTAATGAATATCTGTTCTTCAATGTCACTTTGTTCAGCTCTCGGTAATCAATGCACATACGCATTGACCCATCCTTCTTCTTCACAAAAAAAATTGGTGCACCCCATGGTGACACACTAGGACGGATATAACCCATATCCAACAGTTCTTGAAGTTGAACCTTTAATTCTTGCAATTCCTTTGGAGCCATACGGTACGGTGCTTTAGAGATTGGTGCCGCACCCAGTTCCAAGTCAATGGTGAACTCCACCTGTCTGTCCGGTGGTAATCCTGAAAGTTCCTTTGGAAACACATCCTCAAATTCCCTTACAATCGGTACATCTTGAACCGTTAGTTCGGGTTTCTCTTCTCCTTTTAAATAAACCAGGAAGGTTTGATTCTCTGCTTTACGCATCAACTTTGTTGCTTGAATTGCAGAGATTACTGGCACTCTCTGTCTCCTCTGAAATCCATGCACGAATGCTTCCTCCTTCCCTTGCTACGGAATGATCACTCCTCTCTCGCAACATAAGATTGTTGCCTTATTCTCCGACAACCAATCCATTCCTAGGATTATATCTACATCGTGGATGTCTAGCACATTCAGCTCTGCTACTTGAATCTCATTTCCATCAAGCTTGATTCTCAAGTCTCGGCATGCTAAGGTAGAAATAGTGGTTTCTCCTGAAGGTATTGCTACGTTCAATTCATGACTATTTTTCTCTACCTTAAGTTTCAAAGCCTCAACACATGCAGATGATATGAATGTATGTGATGCTCCCGTATCAAATAACACCATAACAGGTATATCATTAATGCATCCCATACCTGCCAGATTGCCATCGTCTTGATTACCATCCAGAGCATAGGCTCGGGCTCTCCTCTGCTGTCCTTCACCTCCCTGTTGGTTGCCCTCTTGGTTCCGAGGTGGAGCTTGGTAGCCTTGTCGACCGCCTCCACGGTTTCCGACATTGCCTCTCCACGGCTGGCGATGTCCCCGGATAGCCCTCAGTTGTTGGTTTGCCGGCCTCTGGAAGTTCGGGCGATTTCCTCCCCTTACCTGGGGTGTGGCGCACTGATGAGCATAGTGTCCAAGCCCGTTGCAGTTAAAGCATCTCACTTCCCCTCGTCGGCAATCACCCAGGTGTCTCTTTCCGCATGCCTGACAGTGCTGCGGACCTACATCCCTCTGATCACGCCTCGGGAATGGCTGTGGATTATTCCTTTGGAAGTTCTGATTGTCGTATCTCCCTTGGGGATTCTGAGGTCTGCCCTGATCTAAGCGCTTTTAGCTGCCTTGCCCCTGTACAAATTGCCTTGGCGGCTCTTCCCACTTCCTTTTCTGAATCGGAGCTGGGGTCTGTGCCTCTTGTGCTCCCCATTCTGGCAGTCTCTTCATGTTCCTGGACGCCTCAATGTCCAGAGCATTGCTCAACAACTCTTGGTAACTCAGTCCCTTCATAGTTGCCAGCTGTGTGCGGATCTCCTCGCACAACCCATCCCTGAACTTTTCTGCCATCTTCTGTGGCGTGTCCGCCAGATGTGAAGCCATCTGAAGTAACTCCCCAAACTTGGTATCATATTCCTCTACTGTCAGTTTTCCTTGCTCGAACAAGAAAAATTCTACCGTCTTCTCCTTCCGATACTGTTTGGGTACATACTTCTCAAACAAGGCCTCCTTAAACCTTTCCCAACTCAGATGGTCTCTCTCTGCCGGTGCAACTGACTTCACATACGTCTCCCACCAACGGTCTGCTTTCCCCTTCAGTTGATAAGACATGCAATTGATCTTTTCTTCTTCTGAACACCGCATGTGCTTAAAGATCTTTTCAAGCTCTCGCACCCAGTCCTCTGCAGCTGTTGGACCTCCTGTCCCATCAAAAGTGGGAGGCTGCTGTTTCCTGAAGGTTTCCACCCATTTTACCGAAGAGATCTCAGGTGCGAACCCTTGTGGTGGTGGGAACTGACCATGTTGGTTAGCTGGGCCTTCTTCGTCGGAGATGATCTCATACTCCTCATATCCTTGGTTGATTGGGACCTCCTCCCAAATTGGATTTTCGTATTCAGGTTATGGGATAGCTCTCCCACGACCTCTGCCCCGCTGACCTCTGCCTCTACCTCGTCCGCGGCCTCTGCCTCTGCCTCTGCCACGACCTCTTCCCCTTCCTTGATCGATAAACTCCATTATCTTCAATGTAAAACAACACTTAATTAATAATTCCATAACAACCTCACATCGTAATATTCATAATATCCTGGAATCACGCCACCCATTCACCACTCACTCAAAACTTGTAAACAACCAATACCACATTCAAAATCCAAAATGGTTCCATACAATAATCAATAAATACTACAACCAGTCTCACATGTTACAAATCCGATACAACCGAGAATACAAGTTCCAACAAAAGTAAAGTTCAACAACAACTAAATCTCAGTCTCTGTCCCGAACATGATCATAATTAGAGTGCAATAAGCAATAATGAAATGTCCAAATCCAATAGAACAACTAGCAATTAAACTCGTACAACTCTCACACGGATCCCTCGGATGGGTCCTCCTCCTCCTCGTCATCCTCCCTCTTCATCGGCATCTTACCCCTGTCCCGAGCTGTCATCCTCCTCCCTCGGCTGCTCTCAGTATCGGTGGATAGACAGATAGGTGTCTGCCTCGTCCCCTGACCATAAGCAATCCCATGACCTCGGAACATGTCCTCGTATCCGCTAGTGGTCTGTCTCGGCCACATCTCGGCACCGTCCAATCCATAATCATGTACCTAGTTGGCCCCGCTAGGCCCTCCCAAATCGTGATGTGGCTGCTGAACAGGTGGTACAGTGGTATCCTGAAATCCATATAGCAGCGTCGGGTCCTGCTGTGGTGGTGGATACTGGACTGAAGCTGTGGAGAAATCACACCAAGCGTAAGGATCATACGCTCCTCCCTGCTGTAATCCATGCTGGGGTGATGCATAAGCCGCTACGGGCATGCTCGGTGTAGGGCGTATCCTCGTGCGTGATGTGGATGCAGGTGCATCTAGTGCCGTAGGTGGTGTTGGCGGTAGAGATGGTGTCCACTGCGGCAACGACTGCTGCAATACTACCTGGTAGTCAACATACCCGGAGGATCCTACAGGGTCAAAGTGAGGTCTAACTGATCCTCCCGATCGGTGCTCGGATGGTACTACCATCTGTGCTATAGACAATGAGGCGGGTCTAGGCCTCGTCTGCGGCGCCTCACCTGTCGCTGACGCCTGCGTACTCCATGAAGACGTCGGCGATACTCCCTCGGCTAAAACTGCCTCCTGAAGGAGCGCGGCCATGAAGGTCTGGAAGCTCCCTCGAGTACCTGTCCGCTGGTTACGATGAACTCTAGCTAACTCCAATGTCCGAGTAGTCCATCTCGACGGCATCAGCTCCGCGGTCCTCTCCATAGCCTCTGCATCTGTGATGCCCTGTCCTCTCGCCTGTCTCCAAAAGTTCCAGTGCTCCAACAATATGTTAGTCAAATTGTCCTCCTCAAATGGTGGGGCACTCCTAAAACGAAACGCTGCGCTCTTAGGGTCCATCTGTCATAACAACAACATTAAACGATCAGTCCAAGGTCATAAATAACATCAATACGCAACTCTATGTCTCGAGACAACTGCCGGCCTCCGATACACTATGCCGAGGGCTCTAACGAATCCTCACGCTAAAACACACTCACTCGAGTCTTGACTAACGTGCCAGGCTCCTTGTGCATTCTGCACACTTAACCAACTACTGGATTTTCCAGTTCAATGAAATTTTCAATTTCACAACCTAAGGTCAAGCTCTAAGTTCAATGGTCAGCTTCTTCGTTCTTACATCATTATACTATAGCTCATTTCATCTAGCACATCTATAGCCATAATATCAAAGTTAACTGCTTGCATTAAATTTCAAATTCACCCACAAACCAAGCTCAACTCACATTTTCTAAAAGGGTCACCTCATGGGTGCCGAATATAAATCACCTTCAATTTTTTTGGAAATAACAAAACTTTCTCAAAGTTTTTACAACTTTCATAAATCAAATACTTTCTCAACTCAACACCTCAAAATCGCTACACCACAATCAGTGTTAGCACTCTAGCTTACACAAAATCAATCCATTTGAATCAACTCAACTTCCTTGTTTCACCCAGAAATACCAACTTATTTCCTTTCTCAAAACAATTCAGAAATATTTACACTGTTTTCAGGATATTCAAATCATACTTAAATTGCAAGCAGGGGAAACCTTTAAATCTTAATTTATAAAGCTTTTAAACGTACCTCAGGTGGCGCAGGATGGAGTAGGGTGTAAACATAAGCGAGCATTTCTCACGACTTTTAAAAATTTTAAACACATCTAAGACTCGAAGTTTCAAAATACTTGAAATTATTTAAAGATTTCAAACCTGAGCTCTGATACCACCTCTGTAACGCCCCCAACTGGCCTTTCCAATTTGAGGTCGCGTTACATTGATGTTTCAGGTTTTGTCAAACATTTCTTTGCTCAATAATAAATAAGCGGAAGAATTTAGTAATAAAAGAGATTTATAAATAACAGTAAGAGTACTTCGAGTCATGGGTTTAAGTTAAAACATTTAAACAGTACACAAGTCTGGGAAGGAAAGATGAGAGAGTGTAGCAGCGTGTGATGCGTGATGGAGATATGCATATGGAGATGCATATCTCAGGACCTGTAAGTTTACAAAAATATAAGTTGCTTTGTTTACACCTCCGCTCGCCATCCATGCCGCTTAACCTGCGTATTTTAGAACTAATACGAGGGGCTGAGTACTAATGTACCCAATGGGAAACGTGCCCGAAAACATACATTATATAGGAGACATGTTATGCACTCACACAGATAGACACGGGGTTTTGTTGAAAGAAACCTTGCTATCTAAAACATTTTATTTTATGCGCATCTAAGTATGTTATTATATCTGTTATCATAATTGTAACTGGAAGCTGGCCCACTCCCAAGTTACGATGATTAGTTAGGAATGATTCAACATTCAACTTACTATCATCTAAGTGCACAATCTCGGTACATTCTTCGAGAGCCGATTGTATTATGTCATTCACTTTCTCACAAACTTTCAATCTCATCACATCAATCAAACTTTCATACCAAGACATCAACCTTCACGATCAATAAGAGTAGCTCATGTACTATCATTACATGGTTCTTGTCTTAACAATAACTCTCTGTTATTAGCTTTCAACAGAGGACAGATATAATAGCACAAAAACATGCATAGCAGTTCTCAATTTAAAATAAAGCAGTTTTACACATTTTGGAAATAAAAACACACGTTTGTTTTTATACTGAAATAGTCTCCCACCTGATAATTAGCTTATAGGCTAGATGCTTTCTTGCTAGTATGAGCTGACCGACCCTCGCTTTCAATTTCCTATAAGTAAATAGGAACAACCAAGTCAGAACGGATGATCTAGGATTGTAATAACTTATCATAAATAACCAAGACCTAAAAGGATTAAGATTGGATAAAAAGTAAGTTGACCCCTTCTCTTCATGCCTCTGTGTCGACCAGCAGGGTTCTGTGTCGGTCGACACACCCTTCTCGGTCGACAGAACCTCTGTCGTCATAACCTATGTCGACCAGACCTGTCGATCGACATAACTTGTGTCGATCGACATACCTCGCATCGACTTCCCTGTCGATCGACACGCCTCCTGTCGATCGACAGGATCGATTCTATATCTACTCCTCAATCGACCTCCCTGTCCAACGACATGCCTCCTGTCGATCGACGGGAGTGTCTTCTTCGTGGGTTTCGCCGGAAAACCTGCAACTGCGACGAAAACACCTTCCCACAACCCCGATGATACATGCAAATACATATTCGGGGTCCCTATGCTTCCTAGAACATGATTCTACCCTCAAATCACAGATTTAAACACGAAATGAGGGGGTTAAGAGAGAGCTCACCGAAAAACTCTTCTTCACGGCGGCGGCGACGGTTCTGGCGGCTAAACTCGACTCTCAGACTATCCGAAATCTCCCTACAACACGAGGATCACGATTCCAATGTCAAAAATCAAGTTTACGGCTGAATAAGCAAGATGCAACCAAAATCCATAAATTTCATACTTAGAGTTTTACCTCAACTTCTCTCTAAGATATCTCGGCCGTCTTTCCACTTCACTACGCTCACTTGTGCTTGAAATGAAGCTGGGAACAAGAGCTATCTACTGGAGGTGGTGGCTCGTCGAATGGTGGCCAGAGGTGGCCGGAATCTCGCCGGAAAGATGGCGGGTTTGGGTGGGTTTCTGAAAATGGAGCAGCTTACTCTCTCTCTCACTCTAGCTTATAGCATAAGGTGGAAAAAGTTTATAGTATATCTCTCAGCCTATATATACACTCTTCACATAATATAATATATATGTAATATGCTTATAAACATATACATATGACCTATATTCCATTTAATTTCAAATTTGTATTATAATTAAATCTTATTGTTTCAAAAATCTCCTCTTCTCAATATACATGATAAATCATATCATTCTCTCAATTTAATAATAATATCAATCTCAATCATTAAGATTGCATCAACCAAATCGAAATTAATACAAATTTCGAATACTCTAGAGATACCGAATGTCACTTTATTAAATAAATCTAGCATTACAGGCTTAATTAAGCTTGGGGTGTTACACGGTCTTATTTTCAATTTCTATAATCCATAATAAAAGACAATTATCTCCATTAATTGTCAACAAAATATTTTATATTTTATCAATATTTCTCAATAATTTATATAAACTCGGTAATCAAGCTATAATTAAATTTATACAATAACATGCAAACCTAAATGATGATTACAAATAAAATTATTTTAAATTCATATGCTTCAAAAATTATAAGATATTAATAATAATTTTGATAAATTAATAAGATATATTAATATAACATTAATAAATTTATTATTTATATTCTTAATTATATAATCTCTTATAACTTAAATATTATTTTTTGTAAATCCGGTACAAATTAATTATTTTTTATATGTATAATATGTACTATAACGAACAATAAGGAACTCATTAATGTAATTATATATATAAATATAGAGATTCATATATAAAATTATAGCCAAATATCACATATTATTTTATAATTAAATTTAAATTAGTAAAAAAATAAACATAAGTTAACTTTTAAAATGTGGGTACATCAGTTCGATTTTTTCTGTTTTATTTTATTTTGTAACACCTCGTATTATTTTTAACTTTGTAATAGTTGTTCGGATTTAATGAAAGGGTAAATTTCTTTCAATGAGAAGCGTTAAATTAATTTGATTGAGGTTGGAGAAGTTAATTATGTTATTGAACTTGGTTATCTTATGTCTTGATGAAATTATCAAGCTTAATTGGAAATATTCATGGTGGAAAGATAAGATATAGTATTTCATGAAGAAATTATTATTTCATAAGGTGAATTATGGTGGATTATGAATGTCCTATAATATCATATTAATAATATGTTATGTTATGGTATAAGGTTTAGAAGAGGGTATAAATAGGAGAAATCATACCTTATAACATTTTTTCTACCTTACATTATAATCATAGAGAGAGAAAGAATTCATAGAAACCCTTCCCAAACTCCAAACCCGTCAGTGACTTTCCGGCGGATTTTCCGGCCAACTCCGGCCACCATCCGGCAATCCACCACCACCATCCAATAGCTCTCGTCTTAAGCTTCGATTTGAGTACTCGTGGGCTCCGGGAGGACAAGAAACGAGAGAGATATTGAAGAGAGAAGTTGAGGTGGGTGTGGTACGATTTTTGAAATCTTTGGATTTGTATCTCGTTTTTCCGACCAGTAATTGGTATTCTAACGATTGAATCGTGTTCCTGAGGTTGTAGGGAGTCTACGGACATTGAGAAACCTCGATTTGGATGCCGGAAATTGCGACCGCCGCCGTGAATGGAGGAGCTCCGGCGAGGTATTTCATGTCTCCGTTTTTCCTCGAATTTTAGTGTTTTGTGGGTTTATTCTTGTTCATTGTAGCCTGGGGAGTCCGAATATGCAATTGCATGTGAAATCGGCCAGAGAAATCGCGAGATACGGCGAGTTGCAAGTGCAGCTCCAGCGAGACTCGCGAAGGAGATGACCTGTGTCGACCGACACAGAAGTGTGTCGACCGACACAGGGTTTCATCAAAGGGGATGAGTCGACAACGTGTGTCGATCAACAGAGGTCAGTGTCGATCGACACAGTTGGTCGAAATGAGTGTGTCGAATGAGGTGTGTCGACCGATACAAAGCTGTGTCGTACGACACAAGGCAAGTCGACAGGATTGTGTCGACCAGGGCTGTGTCGACCGACACAGATCCCTGTCGGTTGACACAGAGGCTGGAAATATTATGATTGTTGTCCAATTCTAATTCCTTTCGAGTCTTGTTTGTTTACGATTAAGATGTATTATCCTAGATTCATCGTACTGACTCGAGAACCCTATTTTTGATTGTAGGAAATTGAAGTAAGGACAGTCGAGCTCATTCTAGTAAAGAAACATCTATACTTAAAGCCAAGAACGAGGTGGGAAACTATTTCAGATATAAAATAAATGTGTGCTTTCATTTCAAAATGTGTTACCAACTGATTTGTGCTATTATATCTGTCCTCTGTCGTTTCCCAACGACAAGAGAGAATAACTAATGAGTTTAGAACCAGGTTCTCATAACTCTGCTAGAACTCAATTAGTAGTATGGAGTAGCGACTCCATATGATTGGGAAATTGGTAGACATAAGGTGGAAATTGTTTGTATTTGGTTAAGGTGATTGTGAATGATGATAGTAAACGATCGGGTCTCAAAAAGGATTGCTGAGACTAGTGCACTTAGATGACAGTAGGTTGAGTGTGCTTACATTCCTGACTGATCATCGTAACTTGGAAGCCGGCCAACTTCCAGTTACAACACTGAAACAGATATAATAACATGTAAATAGCACGCGCGTGAAAATAAAATATTTTGGATAGCGTGGTTCTTTTCAACAAAACCCCACGTCTATCTGTGTGAGTTGCATAGCAATGTTTCATATACAACTGTATGTTTTCGGGCATGTTTCTCATTGGGTACGAAAGTACTCAGCCCCTCGCGTTATTTCTAAAACGTGCAGGTTAAGCAGCAAGGATGGGAGTTGCGGGGTGTAAGCTGGTGAACTGATGCAGTTTGAAAAGATAAAAGATCCTGTGACATGTATCTTCATATACATGTCACCATCACGCTACACACACTGCTGCACCGCTCTCTGATTCCACCCTTCCCACTTTTGAATTGAAAACATTTAAACTTGTTTTGTGGAACTGACTCAAAGTACATATTTCAACTGTTTATTTATCTTTTCATTTAAGTTGAAGTCTTCCGCTTTATAAATTGAGAAATGTGTTAGACAAAACCTGAAACATCAATGTAACGTGACCCCAAATTGGGAAGGTCAGTTGGGGGCGTTACATATTTAGTATTTTTACTTTATACTGAAATATATAAAATGTGAGTATATCAGTTTGACTTTTTATGTTACTTAAAATTAGTATTATCTACATGTTAAAAATATAAACCATGAGTACATCAATTTGATTTTTTATTTTATTTAGATTATAATTTATTAATTTATGTTAAAAACATAAAGCGTGGGTACATTAGGTTGAAAACTTATATTCTTTGTCATATCTATCAAACACATAACTATTATATATATAATATTTACACCAGAATGTTATATATATTGGTTTATTAAAATCAAACGCTTGATATGCAACAAATATGGGTAAATCGTGCAAACTTAATTTATATACAAAAAATAACAAAAGTTCGACAAACACATCTCATTTTATTCTACAATGTTTATATTTTCTGTATTTTCTTTTATTACAATATTTTTCTTTAAATCACCATAAACTCATGATGATAAATTATTTGTGGATCCAATTTTCAAATCATCATGGAAGCATTCTTACGTTTAAGAAAGAAAATAAGTAATACATTTTTTTTCTACGAGTCTTTCTCTCTAAGATTGTATTAATTGTAACTAATTGTTCAAAAATCTTTATATTTTTTGTATTTCATTTATTTCACAATTTTTCTTTGAATCTACACAAAATCATGATTATTTCTTTTGTGGTTGCAATTCATCAAAATTTCAAGGTCCACTTGAAATGAAATTATCGTGTAAACATACTTACATTTTAGAAAAAAGATTTCACAAACTTGAAATAAAATTAAATGGATTGACTTGCAATGAATTTTGATATTTTTCACTATACTGCGAGTCTTTCTAATTAAGATTATTTAAATTTATTTAACTAAATTGTTCAAAAAATATTCCTTAAAAAAAAGATTTCTTATCTAAAATAAAAAATTGTTCATTGACACTTTCAAGCAAGTATTGTGGAAACTAATTTATAGAAGTGGTCAAGAAATAAGGAGCACTATTGAGAGGAGGATAAAAATAAAAAAATTAAAGTTAATTTATAAAAATAATTTGAAGAATGTATAAAATAGAATATGTTTATTGAAGAATCCAAGTACTTTTCAAATACGTTTCGAAATCAAGACAAATAAACTGGAAGAATAAAAAAAATTCTTAATTAATTTACGATATGATTGTAATCTCTGTATTACGATACCACAACATATTAGAATAAATTTAGTATTTCAATAGACTTAGTGGTCTCTTAAATCTTAAAAAAAATATGATATTTTTAATAATATTTAATAGAAGTACAATAATTTTGTGCAACGCACGGATGAAATGCTAGTCTATATCTATATAATATACTAAAGGAGTTCCGGTCAATTCCCTCCAAAATTCTAGAAGACCGTGCACATTAAAAAGCTCTAATAAAAACCTAAATGTATTTTTCCTTTACAGTTTTTGTATTTGCATAAAATTTATTTATTCTAATATATTAATATTTTCAATCATAAAATAAGTCTTTATTTAATATTTTATAACAACAATATATAATTATAAATATATTTAAAATTATAATATAATATTTTAAAATAAGAATAATAATATTATAATAGTTTTGTTTAATATGATCATTATTAAAAATAGTGAATATTTAAAATAATAATAGAATAAATAAAAAATAATTATAAAATAACATAAGATAAAAAAAATAAGAAATAAATAATTTGTTATTGAGATTTGCGAATGATAAATGAGAATGAAATCCACCATTTTGGAGGGGAGAGTTTGAAATTTCATAATATTTGAGTATCATTCTCATTCATACATTTTCATTTCTTTCAACCGAACGGTGTATTTCGAAATTTCCAATACCCACCAACCAAATGAATCATTATTATATTATTAAAATTCTACATATAAAATATGTTCGTGCAACGCACGGGTGTATTTCTAGTATTATACTAAAGTAGTTCCGTAAGCCTTAGCGAAATCCTGCCAAAATCATTGACAATCGTGCAAAATAAATATTTAATGCATGTCTAATTTTTATTACACCCATGTGTCTTCTTAATTTTTCTTCTTATTCATTCAATTTCGTTTATTTTTTTTTTAACTAGACATACTATTTAATATCTTTGTAATCAAACTATTTAATGTTTTTGTATTAAACAAACTATTTCAGATTTCCAATGAACATGACTTTTGGATTTCTTTATCACAATTTGATTTTCATGAAATTGAATATTTATTGTTTGGTATATTTCAATGTAAGCATAAACTCCAATGCATAAACTTTTCAATTTCAACTAATACACTACAAGAAAAATGTTGATAGACAACGTTGAAAAGACAACGGTTTAGGCTTGAAACCGTTGTCGTAGACCGATTATAGCCTAAACCGTTGTCTATTAAAATCTTAAAACGCAAAAAGGCAACGATTCGTCTTTACTGTTGTTGTTTAAGTGTTGTTAATTACACAAAATACAACAGTTTTTTTAAGTGTTGTTATTGGAGTATTGTCTATTTTATCTACAATTAAATTAATTAAAATTTAATATATATAACCTAAATCCCCAAATTAACATTTTAATTTCATACCCCTTTCCACACTCCAACTCCTTTACCGCCGTAAGCCCTCCCCATGTCCGACCTCCTCCTGCACGGCTGCGCCACTCGCCCTCACCGTCGACCCACACCCAAGCAACACCGCCACTCGCTCTCGCGCGCCCTCACCCTCGCGCGGACCCACGCTCTGCCATTGCGACACCGCGCGCCACCACCAAGGGTTATTCTATTTCAGCCGGCTGCGACTCCGACTCCAACTCTTACTTCGCCAGGTATTTGTGCAATGTCTATTTCCCTCCACGTCTAAAGATTTTGTGTGAACCCTGTTCTTGGCTTGAGATTTTTTATTTATTTTAATGAAGAGCACAATTTTCTCATCTTCGCAAATAATTGGCTGCTCATTCTCAATTGTGTGTTCCCTGAGTTAATCACTTATTGCTGATGCTGCTGGAGTTGTTCATTCTTGATGGTTGTAGTGTGAACAATTGCTTATCCACAAATGTTCAATACTTGAGAGCAATCTTAAAGGCGGTCATCAGCTTATTGGGGATTACTCATCCCATTTTTATGGCTTAACTCATTATCTTCTTAATATGTTTTGGGTTCCATATAAAAATATATGAGTGCTTGCTACTAGCTGAAACCAATAATGTAGAATAAATAAATTGCTTTTTTGACAAATACAACAGTGATTGAAGATGTTTCCTATTTTTATTTTCAGAAATTAATGGCTAAGTAATTAGTTAAAATTTATCTTAATTTCTAAATCATGGAATTACTGAATAAGTCTTGGGTTCAAATAAATTTACCTTTGTGGGTCTGGTTTTGATCCTTATAGTCTCTCATGTGACGATATCACTTGCCAAGGGCAATTCTGTATGGCTGCAGCTGTGTGTCTGGATATCTACTAACTTAAGGTCATCTCTTCGTGTGTGACTATGTGTATGCTGATTGCCTCAAATAGCTTCTCCATCTACCGAACATATGGCTCTTGTCGTCATCTATGCTTTACCCTTAGGATGACTCACTTTTGTTTCATATTTCTTTGTTGTCCAAGCGATTCTCATTTTCATAAAAATAAGCTAAAAATGTTGGGAAGTGAGTAAAAAGTAGCATAGTTTGCTGTAACACTCTGATGGTTGCAATTTTTCTCAGCAAACTCGTTGATTGCTGGGAGAATGAGCCGACAAGGCCCACACCAAGAGGCTGTAAAGTCGATCACAATCTTGGAAGAAAAACAAAGTCAAACTCATTAGATTGATGAAGCTGGATATATATATATATATATATACATATATTTATACAATTAAGTGTGAATTTAGAATATAAGTACCAGCTTTGAAGTCTGCTTGGAGGCATCGAAATGTTGTTTCCATTTGGCTGAGGAACGGAATGCAGTAACCTGGCCCTTCTTGATTGGTGGCGCTTCGTAGGTTTTTCTAGGCAGACCTTGAGCTGTTGAAACATTAGATCCCATCTTTAATTTCACTTCTGTCTTAGTGCTTCAGTATGTATGCCTTATGAAAAGAAATGCTTGTCCTATTGTATACTTACTATGTATTGATATATACATATATATGCGTGATTCGTTGCATTATCTTTTTGATCATACGCATGTATATATCTGTTTATAATGTAGGAGAACTTGAGCCTTGACTATCCAAAACTAGTGACTTGCCTTGAACTTCTACAGAGAAATAAGAGGTACAAATGCAATTCAATTTTCTTGCATTTATGAATATCGAAAAGAAAAGGTACGTATGTATGTTAATTATCACTTCCTACTCAAAATAATTAATTTGTTCGTGCATTGTAAAATCAAGCCTTAATTTAAAGGTTTGGTTTGGCATAGGTAATAACACCAACCTTTTACTATGACAATTTTAATACAGAAAAGCTAGTATTCTATCTTGTTAGTTAGGAATCTAGACTTTTTTAAAGAAAAGTGTTTGCGTGAATGTACGAACTATGCGGGAGAGGATTTGGATCCCCTTAGCCTGAGAGAGATCCAAAGTTTGGAGCATCAACTTGACGCTGCTCTTAAGAGAATTCGATCGAAAAAGGTTTCGTTTTTTGAATAATTGTGTCTCTTTCTTATATTTAGCATATCAGAAATTTGATTGATATTCGTTGTTATTTATGTATTACTAACAGAACCAACTCATGCATGAGTCCATTTCTGAGCTTCAGAAGAAGGTAATTACTTTTGCAATATTTTTAACATTATAATCATTATTTTCTTCATTTTAAAGGGGCCGACTTTTAAATTTATAATATCTTGATACATCGATATCTTCTCCATTTTTGAGACTTATATATATGACTAATTGTTTCGGCAAAGTCAAGTACATTTTCTCAAATATATATTGTTTTTTTTACATATTGTAAGATATGTTATGCTAAAATATTGGTTTTAGATATTTATTTTATTCTTTATTCAATAACTTTTTTTTTACAAAGCATTTGAATAACATTACATAATTTAGCCTAGCAACTTGATTGATCTTTGAACATTTGTCTGTAGTTCTAATATTTGAATTTTGTACGAGGTGTCATCTGACATATGTCATTGCAAGAGGTCCAGAGTGCTGGTTTGTTTGAGATTTGTCAATCTAGACACACACACACAATTGTTAATTATAACTTACTTATAATAAATTGATTTTAAACATAGGGTCCTAAACAACCAGATGGATCCCAATGTGGATATTATGTGATGAGATACTTGAAGGATATAATTGAGGCTGATAATGTGGAGACGATTGGTTCGCTGCAATCATTGGTAATCATTTGTTCTTATTCTTTTAATATCTTTTAATGAGATATAACATTCTGTTGGGGAAATGTTTTTTTTCTTTTTTGTTTAACAGTTCAAAATTAGTTATTCTGTTGGGGAAATTGATGATGTGCGCAAGGAATGGGCCGACTGTGTTCAAGACTATGTTCAAGTATATACATGATGGACAAGTATTTACTTTGTATTTTCGGATAATGCTAGATAAATATTTACTTTGTAGTTTCGGATATTTTATATTTTGAGATATTGATTTCTACTTTGGGGATATTGTTGATGAATGTGATTGCTAATTAATGAAAGTTTTAATTATATTTTAGTGGATTTCGTGATTTAATTTGTGTATTATTTTGTTTACGTAATAGTTTACTAACAGGTTTTAAATTAATTTATAAATTAATTTTTAATTTATTAATCTACGACAACGATAAATATAGATGCGTTGTCGGTTAGAGTGTGAAAAATCGTTGTAAAAAATGTAAATAACAACACCCACATTCGAGAATTGACAACGGTTATAAACCGTTGTCGTATATATGTAAAACAACACTTAAAAACCGTTGTCGTTCTACAATTTTCTTGTAGTGATAATAATAATAATAATAATAATAATAATAATAATAATAATAATAATAATAATAATAATAATAATAATAATAATAATAATAATTTTGTACAAAATTTGCTTTAGAATACAACCATTATTATTTACAATTCACTTCAACAATTTATGAAGATGATTCTTTCAAAGAAACGGAGCACATTAAAACCAAATACAAATTTCAATAATAATTACTCCATTTTCTAAAAAATAATTTATAAAAGCATAATAAACACTCTAAAAATTTTAATATTTTTAATTAAAATCACTCTAAAAAAAATTATTTTCTCATTTTAACATAATTAATTACTAAATGATTTCCATCCAATTCTATCTTAAACATTACCTAAAATCTCATCTAAAAAAAACTACCTAAAATTCAAAAATTCAAATATTTGTTCAAGTCATTTAACTTTTAACATCATCTTAATTTCTTGAAATTCGTATAAGATTTGAAATTCAAAATTTAATTAATGCGCCACTTCATGTCAATAGCTTATATATACATGCAAATTGCAATACAACTTAAATTTATAGGTTCATTTTCCTTCTAAAACTTTCCTTTATTTCAACGTATTTGTTTTTATATTGTTATCTTTGTTCTATTTCTTCTCAAACCTTCACATTCTTTGTTTATCTTTATTTTAACATATTTGTATTATATTGCTATCTATGTTCCATTTTGTTGTTTATTATTATATTGTTGTCAACTCTTCTTTAATTTGTAGGAAGTAATGTTGATGAATCCATTAATTTTTCTATCGTATTCTTACAACTCTCAAATCCCACCAGAAGTTTGGAATCAAAAGATAAACTGAGCGGTAAGTATTTAGAATACTTTCTATAAATAAAAGTTATTTGTGCTTAAAATCATAAAACTACAAGTAAATTCAACACTATTGAGTTTTACATTTTCTTTCAGTTCATTATTGTTAAAGACTTCTCCAACCAGGACCTAAACTTACAGAATTACAGTTTTTCTTCTCCAATCATTCCGTAAAACATAAAATCTGAGTTTCAGATTTTCAAAAAACTCCACTTTAGTTATCTGTTGTAGCAATCCTAACACTTTTTGACCCCTGAACAATTGGTAAGTCATAAATATGGAAATAATTTAGTTGATGGGTGTTTATGGGTGGTGGCGGTAAATGGTGTTTGCGGCAGCGGTAGTGGAAAGACGAAGATTAGGAAGGATACTGGACTGCTGCTGATGATTTTTGTGAGTAATGATGAGTGATTGTTGTAAATTATGTTGGCGCCATGGGGGATATAAATATTGTTTAATTTGGTTGCTGAAGATGAAGGCGGCATCTACTGATTCAAGACGAAGGCGGTGGTGCTGAATGCTGATGATCTTCACAAAATTTGTTAATTTGGTTTTTTATATTTTCACAAATATAATTAAATTGTGAATAAAATATTAATTATGAGAAAGAAATAAAGCAGTAGAGTTAATAATGCATTATTTTAAACAAAATACTAAACTTATATGTTATTATCCTTAAAATATTAGTATATTTTATAAATAACTATATAATTTATATATTAGAGAATATTTAAAATAAATATTCATTTGCGCATCGCGCACGGGTAAATCTAGTAATATACTAAAGGAGTTTCATAGATCTCCCTCCAAAATTTTCGAAAAATGTGCAATATCAAATAAAATATATTAAATAAATCTATGAATCTTTTGCAGTTATTTATTCATTTTTTGTGAGATAGTTATTTTCAATTAACAAAGTTTTTATTTATTATGTTCTTCAACCGATGTTCCAAATTTAAACAATAACAATGATTTTTTTTATGCAAATTCAAATTATAAATATTACCAAGTTTAGGATCTATACACTTTCATTAAAATATGCATTTTGAACAATATGGAAGCTTGGTGATTTTTTACATATGAAATAACATTGATCAGTTAATATATCTAAGCTAAAATATTATAAATTATAATAATTAATGTGTAAAAGATGTCAAAGTTATTCAATTAACATATGTTATTAATCCAATTTAGTATAAATTATTTTTCAATTGAAAACTAATTTTGCTTATTCATCTGATAAATATTACTTATATTTTATAATTTTATAAGTATATATTCTGATTTAGCATTCTTTATATAATTTTCAAGTATTAAAATATTTTTCTTAATATATATATAATGCTTAGGTTTATTTGGATCAAATATAAATTTTAAAATAAATATATTATCTTATATTAATATTTAAATATAAGTATAAAAATATTTTCGTGCAAGGCACCAATATACTCCCTCCGTCCCGGCTGAATTGTCCCGAGTTGATTGGGCACAATAACCAAGGAGTGTGAGTGGATTTAATATTTTATTGTTGAGTGTGAAAAAGTTGTCTTTTTAAGTAATGGGATAATTGAGGTGGGACGGACGAAAAAAAAAATTGGGACAATTGAGGTGGGACGGAGGGAGTAATTCTAGTTATGTATAAAAATAAAATCGACTTAAACTACGTATTGATACATGAGTGGGTGCAGTGCTCACTACTCACGTGGGGCAATGCAATTTGTTTGAAACGCAACAGCTCAGTGAAAGGAATTTCAGAGCAATCGTTGACAAGAGAAAGAAAGAGAGGGGCAGTGAATTTTCATGTACATGATCACTCACGGCGAATAATGCTTGGGATTGGGTTCCACCAACCATGAAGAGTCCATCACTCATCATCATCATCTTTTTTCCAATGTTATTTCTTATCTTCTTCTTTTTAAAAAAAAAATAAAAATCCACCAATTTATCTGGACAACAAGCCAAAGAAACAAAATAGCCCATGTGACAATGTTTTCAAGAATCATGATGTATCTTTGCTTTATACATGTTTGTTTGTTTGTTTTTGAGTAATCTTGATTTATAAATGTTACTACTATAATTGATTAAAATACTTTAAATACTGTATCTAAAACTCATATATTATATGCATTTTACGAAAACTAGCTTAAATAAGATCCAGTCTTACAAAGTAGTCGAAATTCAAACAGTATGCAAAATCTCTCAGACTACAAATTGTGTTTTACATTTATTCATTTTTTTTTTGTTTTAATAAAAAAAATGAAAATGCTAACTCACGAGAACAATAATATAATTATTCTTGGATTCATAGACTCGTGCAGGTCCTGATCGACTTTTCCTTAAAAAAACAACACACATAATTCCAAGTCCAAACAGTTCCTCTTTGATATCTGTTCATTTTATTGTAAGAGAAACAGTACTACTAGTCTACAACAACTCTACAAGTAAGGCTGATATATGAAAAAACTTATCGCACGTCCTAATAAAATCATAATGCCACACCAATTTTCATTTATAATACATATAGAGAGGTTGGGATTGATAAACTCAATTTTACTATATTGGAGAAATAAAGTAGTAGTTCAAGTGAGATATGGAAAAGTTATAATTTATCTTATTTCCTTGTTGGATGAGATTTATCTTTATCAGTATTATTTTTTTTGATAAATTATCTTTATCAGTATTGGATTTGGATAGAAATTAATCTATTTGAGATAGATTAGAATTTATATATCTTTACTTATAGCAGGATTGATTTTTTTCGTATGTATGTATTTAGAAATCTATCCTTTTAAATACTGATGCTCCCTACCATTGTAGATTTGCCCAAACACAATGTAGCTGCTAGGAAAGACTAGTTAATCACTTAATCTAGAGGAAGAGTAGGGTTTGTGTTACTGATTACTCTGGAACCTTTATTATGTTCTTCACCTTGAATAATACATATCACATGTGTAGGCTTGGAGAGTGGTCGTAGAGCTTACGCTCGGACCACTATAATTCTTTATGTTCTTTATTTTCTATTTGTTATTTGTGTTTGCAATTACTTATTTCACAACAGATGGAGTTTGGATCTGTACTAAAAGTAAAATATTTGTAGTTATAATTCAAATTTCTGACATTTTTTATCACATCAACGATTGACATAAAATATAAGCATAATATATATAACAATTAAGTACAATGTATTTTAAATACAACTTATAAAGCAATTAATCATACTATTTTGAAAAAGTCTTAATCTAACTGTTGGGGTACGAAATAATCATCCCACTTAGAGACCCAAAGCGCAGTCCAGTTGACACTTTTTGCTGGCCCAACAGCAGACCAACCTGTGTGGAAATGACAGCCCAGCGGATAAAGCAGTCCGACCAAAAGCAGTTCGATCAAAAGCAGTCCGATAATCATGAAGAGTAGTCCGATAGGCATGGAAGACAACTCAATAAGTATGGCTCGAACCACCCAACGGTCGCCCAACGATTGAAGGAGCCGGCGGACGGATAATGATAAGCTCGTGGTATTTTCGGGCTGAACCAACTGCACTTGGCACAATGACTCCGATAAATCTGGAGCTCGCGGCCCAACCATCGGGCGAGATTTGCAGAAACCCTGGAAGAAATCCTAGATATGTAGATCCCTATAAATACCCACTATGTACGCCAATTTTCGGCACTGAATCCCCTAATATACGACAATTTGAATAGCTCTAGAACATAAGTTGTATACTCTTTTACACTAATTTCATTGTGGTGACAAACCTCGCCAAGTTCGCTCATCTATTTTAATCAATTGCTGCTTGATAGTCCCGTTACTCTACGATTTGCCTTATTGTGTTTCCTTTATTTATTCTATTCAATTATTGCTATTTCCTGTACAATCCATATATCATTCCCGGGGATCCGTATCCGTTACTATCGAACCTCAACAATTTAGCGCCCATCGTGGGCCCCAGGAACAAAATTGCACTAACCTTTTCTGCAAGAGATGGCTGACGGTCCCATCAACGCCTACAAGATTAAGATCGACGATGGGAGAGCCGCCCCGCCATCGGGACAAGGTCGAGGAACCAATCCAGGCACAAGACGTGGAGCTCCATCAGGAACAGGGCGTGTACAACTTTCGGCATCTCGGCACAGAGCCCCTCGACCATCGAATCCCAATAGAACGGTGGATGACCTCATGAGGGCTTTCAACGCCACACCAATCAATGAACTAGCATTCCCGCTGTGGTCGCCCTCCATCCTGGCAGATCAACACGTGTCCAGATTAGTGAGCCAAGTCCAGACTGCCAGAACCGTGATCGAGACGATGGGTGCACGGATGGAAGAGGTGGCGAGGAGGTACGAACTCCTTGAAAGGGAGAACAGGAGGCTGCAACATCAGGCCAACGCACGCCCCATCGTTAAGGAGCCCAAAATCACGGACAGAGACTGATAGACTACAACCCGGAACCTAGACGCGGAGTTCAATCGGACCGAAGGAGAAGGCAACAAGCAAACCTCGGACGATCTGCCAACCCGGAGAACACCGACAGAGCAACCGAACCAGTCCGACGCTCACGCGCTCTTGCAAATTGAGCGTCGCTTCGAACAAAGGCTCAGCTACTTCGAGTCCCTCATTGCCAAGATTCTGGGGCCGCTGCCACTAGAAAGGACGATGCCCCGAGAAAGCTATGCAGAGTCGCCCTTCTCCTTAGAGATCACCGACGCTGAGCTCCGCGTTCGGTTCACTCCTCTCAGTTTTTCACTCTACGATGGGACGACCAATCCCGAGAACCACGTAGCGGTGTACGAATAAAAAATGTTCGCACTGGAAATACCAAGCGCCCAGAAGGAAGCCTACATGTGCAAGAGCTTTGGCTTGAGCCTGACTGCCCCTGCATAACAATAGTTTATAAACTTGCCCAGGAGCTCCATTTCGACGTTTGCCAAGCTGCACCAACTATTCCTGCGTTAATACTCGAGCTGTCGAAGGCTTGATAAGCACCCCGACGACCTCTACATAGTAATCCAGAGGCCAGGGGAGCCCCTAAGATCTTATCTGCCACGTTTAAACAAAGAGCTGGTGGTCATGCCAAACTGTCCAAACAGCACCACGGTGCGCGCATTCACCAAGGGACTGGATGTGGACTCAGATATTTACATTGAGCTCTCTATTTACCCGTGCCAGACAATGGACGGTGCACTCAACCGAGCTTGGGCCCTGATCAAAAGGGAGAAGGATGTGCCTTACTGCAGGGCATGCCGAAGCACTGGAAAACCGCCAGCCCGAGAGGAGAACCGGCGAGAGCCACGAGACAAGCGTCCATCCTGATCACACCCATACAACAAGCCGCCGCAGGTCAACAACCTCGGCCCGTACGTGCCAGAGTACACGCTATCAATCTAACTATTGGGGTACGAAATAATTGGCCCACTTAGAGGCCTAAAGCGCAATCCAGTTGACACTTTTTGCAGGCCCAGCAGCAGGCCAGCCCGTGTGGAAATGATAGCCCAACAGATAAAGCAGTCTGACCAAAAGCAGTCCGATAAGCATGTGATGTGTTTTGTATACTGAAAGCATTTATTATAATGAGTATACAACGGTTTATTTCTCCTATCTGTTAACAATCTTACATGTATGAACAATGGTATCCTCTTGTTTCACCGATAGGGACGATCATACGGCATGTTGTAGATCGCAGAAGACAGTATGATCACTTGACCTAGTGAGACATAAACCTGATCACAGCCGAGACAGCGTATGAGGATATGTCTGTCCGGATGGCTGCGGCATTGTCGGAATAAGTAGTCTGTCTTGGTTACTTGACATGATGGTACGCAGAGGTGGCGTATTGATGGACCGCAGTGAGATGTATTCATCTGTCTGACATCAGCGAATACAAGATCTCGTTATATTGATTGAGTCCAAACCCTAACGAAGGTTCAGGGGTTTGCACGGGTTGACTGTTGCTTTGACTTTCCATGGTGGAGAGCCTAAGTAACGTGCTCGTATATCCGCATCTTGGGTAACAGCAGTTCGTGTAGTACCGCCTGAGACTGGGTTTAGGTAACCATATCCGAGTAATAGGATGAGGACATTCCCTGAGGAGCTCAATAACATTCATCGTGCCAAAGTCCTGCAGGCTGATTAAGTTCAGGCACGAGTGATAAGGTTTGAGTGGTACTACTCAGGAGTTATAAGATAATAATTGATTGTAGTTAGAGCTTGTCAGAGGCTCCGATTAATTAATGGATGTCTGGTAACCTTAAATATGGGGATTCTCAATTAATGCAGCTCGTTCTCATAACGTGGTAATAAAGGGGTAGGTCAGTATTAATTCTGTGGTGAAAAAGAATTAATATTAATTAATTGTGTCCTGGGTTGTGGACATGGGAATTAATTAATTTATATGCCCACTTTATTATTTGCATTAGGTCCCAGGTCTGGCCCAATTAAATATGCTGAATTGAGCCCAAAAAGGCCCATTAGGGATAAAACCCTAGGTCTATAAATAGACAGCTCTCTCTCATAAGTTGTAACACAGTTGAAACACACTAAACCTAGAGAGAGAGAGGGGCGCCGTTTTTGGAGAAGAAAATGAGGAGAATTTCGATTCTGGTCCTGCTCAAAATACAGATCTACGGAGTCCTCACCAGTAGTAGATTTGAACAGCATTGGGATACAGGTCTGAAGACCAGATCTGGAGAACAGAATTCTTTTCTCTTGCTTTCTTTATTTTTGATTTTCTCTAGAAATTAGTATTCTAATTTCTGTTTCCGCAGACAAAATCGAATTGCGTGGTTAAATTGAAGTTTGGAATTCAAACGCAAAAGATCGGTACAGAGACGATGGAATTACGGTAATTCTCTAATCCACAATATCGCATTAAATTCATAGGAGCGTGCTAGGATTTATTATGTATTTAATTATGCACAATAACCATAAATCGATATAGGTTTCTGATTTATGGCTCTTTTGTGCATAATGGAATTCAGTATGCATGTATGGATTTACTATTTTGTGGATGTTAGTTTTTGTTCCTCGTGGCAACCCATATAATTCAGCAAGCGGTGGTTTATCCATGTAGGGCTGAATTAATTTTGTAAAATCACGAGAAAATCCGTGATTAGTGTAGATTTGAAAATTGTAATAGAATAGTTTTTCTATAATTTTTCAAATTTATTTGGACGGGTCGAGGACAAAGACGGAGCCGACGCAGGGCCGACGGAGACAACAGCAGGCGCAGGCGGTGCGGCAGGCACGCACGGCTGGGGCGCGAGCAGTGCGTGCGGCCTGCACACAGGATGGCGGCACGGCAGCAGCACGTGGGGCGCGTGCGCGCATGCGCGCGTCTGTGCTGGGCACGGCGGCTGGCCGGCGGCGGCTGTGGCTGTCGTCGACTGTTGCTGTCCCGTCACGATGGCTCGTGTTTTGGTGGTTTGTACAATCCTGTGCAAACCCTAGGGTTTGCATTAGGGTTAGGGCAAATCATCAGACTACAAAGGCCTAAATCCCAAAAGATTTGGTGAATCAGATTAGAAGGTCCTTGAAGATTTGGGAAGATTTGAAAAGATTTGGATTTATCCAAAATTAGATTCAAATTCAAATTGTAATAGATAGAATTTATTTTTCTATTTTTGGGGCCACGAGGAATTTTTGTTTGCCTTAATTGTCCTCGTATGATATGTGATTTATTTATGTGCGCAATTAAGCATGTGTAGATTATAGGAAAAGCATGATTTATCGCTTTTATTATTTACAGCTTTTCGAGCATGCTTATGTGATTAATTTCTTGTTGGATTATATTTTGGGAATTTTTGGGCTTGTATTATTACATGCAAAAATTTGGGAAATATAATGACAAATAAATTATGTGTGCGCATAAAGAAACCTTTTAAAAGAAAAATACTAAACAGATTTTTTTATTTAAAATCAATAGACCTCCACAAAGCGGTCCTAGGCTGTAAGTGTATATCTCGTTCTAGTAAACGTCTACGAGTGTAGCTTGCTAGTTCCTAGAGGTGCATGGGGTATGGTTGTTGGGATTTCTAGACAAACAATTTAAATTATGTGAATAGTGGGAGGGTTTTGCGTAAACGTCTACGAGTGTAGCTTGCGTAGATCTCTTTCACAAGTATTCTAGGATTAATTTAAATTATAGATAACAAAAGCTTTAAGGGTTGTGCGGTATGGTTACGTGTCATGCTAAACTGTCTCTTTTGGCCAGAGTTAAATTTGTGGTTTAATTGCTTAGAAGCATCTTAGAATATAATGCAAGAATTGCATCCCTGTTCTTGAGAGATGGCTTGGTCTAAGGTTTTCACTAATTATTAATTTCTAGTGTCAAAAGCTTCCTGACATGGTAGTGAAATTAAATGGATTGGGGCGTAAAACCCGCAGTTCTGGTTGAGGGTGACATCGTAAACGTCTACGAGTGTAGCTTGCGGTGGGAACTCTTGGGCAATTAGTGGAAAACATTTGTATTTGATTTATTCAAAGGTTTTCAATGCATTTGTTTTCGAAGTTCTACATGTATGTTCTTATTTAAGATTCTTTATTGTTTCAGATATGTCTATGTCTAATGTCATCAATATTCTCGCACAAAACACTCTAACTTGTCCAAACTTCCTGGAATGGAAGCGCAATCTCGAGTACCTCCTGATTGCAGATGAACATATGTTCGTTCTGCAAGTACTTCGTCCCGAAGTGCCAACTGCTGAGTCCAGTCAAATGGATATAGACTTTTATAATAAGTGGGAGAAATCGAACAATATAGTCAAGTGCTACATGATGACCACTATGTCGAAAGTCTTACAGCAGCAACATCAGCACCATAGGGACGCCTATGACATCATGACGTGTCTGGAGGCGACCTATGGGGAAACTGATAGAGCCGTCAGGTTCAATCTCATGAGAGAAATCGTGAGTAAGAAAATGACTGATGGCACCTCAGTGAGAGAGCACGTAGTTACCATGACTCACCTCATGGATGAGCTAACTGTGCATGGTGGAGGTATCGACGCTGAGGCTAAGGTCGATATCATACTGAACTCTCTACCCAAGTCCTTTGAGAGTTTTAGGCTGAATGTTGTCATGAACAAGAAAGAGTATACTCTTAACGAGTTACTCAATGACTTGATGGCAGCTGAATCGGTCATGAACCCTCAGAAGGTTTCCTTGGCCACTTCTGGTAATCTCTCTGTTGTACCGAAAAGTATGAAGCGGAAGAAAGGGATTAAAAAGTGGGCCAAGAAGACACCTGTGAAGGATGGTGGGGCTGGGAAAAAGCCTGAGGTGGCGACTGAAAGGGACAGGTGCTTCAAGTGTGGTAAGAAAGGACACTGGAGGAAATATTGTCAAGCCAACAAAGCTGGACAAGGTATGCCATTTAGCTTGTATAACTGTAAGTATGATTAGAGTCCGTTGTTGCTCTCCTAGAGCTGTAAGCACTTGTTGATCATGTTATTGTACTTTGCAGGGGACCGTGCCGACAAGGCTGGTGAGTGATGGCAAGAAGATACCAAACTGGATGAAGGCAACGTTTTATGATGGAGCTTCATGGAGTTTTCTTTTTTTTATGTTTTGATGAATTAAGTACATTTGAGAGTTTATTTGTGGGCCGTGGTTTATCGGCAGGACAAATTTTATCAACTTTTATGGATATCTGTTATTTATGATTTTATCATTGGTAGTAACAATGTTATCCATTATGGAATGTTGATTTACAATCTCTATGTTACTTCGATCAAACATGTCCTTTATATTGCATATAATTCATCCGTAATTGATAATCCTATAAAGAGAAAACTTACTTCTTCTGATGAGGATCTTACATATCTCTGGCACTTGATATTGGGTCACATCAGCTTGAAGCGGATTCAGAGACTTGCAGATGACGGTACATTGGACTTAGTCCGGGCTGTACCTTATCAAGTCTGCAAATCCTGCATCGAGGGCAAGATGTCAACTAGGCCTTTCAAGGCTAGTCAGTCTCGAGCAAAGGAAGTATTGGAATTGATCCATTCTGACTTATGTGGACCGATGTCCACGCAGGTTCGTGGAGGGTACGAGTACTTCATCACTTTCATTGACGATTACTCAAGGTACGGATACATTTACCTGCTTCGCTACAAGTCTGAATGCTTTGAGAAATTCAAAGAGTTCAAGGCTGAAGTAGAAAAGAAGGTCGGGAAAACTATCAAGTCACTGCGATCTGACCGCGGTGGCGAATACCTCGGTAACGAGTTCCTGTAGTATTTGTCAGAAAATGGGAATACATCCCAGTGGACTGCACCGGGTACTCCCCAACAAAACGGTGTAGCTGAAAGAAGAAATAGGACTCTTCTAGAGATGGTAAGATCAATGATGAGTTATGCAAACTTACCAATTTAGTTTTCGGGCTACGCATTGGAGACAACAGCTTACGTGCTCAATGTGGTGCCTTCTAAGTCAGTTCCTAAGACGCCTTCTGAGCTCTTCCTTGGTCGCAAACCTAGTTTGTGCAAGTTTAGAGTATGGGGCTGTCCGACACAGGTACTGTCGAAGGAATCCGATAAGTTAGAAAGTAGGTCAAAAGTAATGTTGTTCATAGGGTATCACAGGCAAACAAAAGGTGGTTACTTTTACTGTCCTGAGAGTCAAAGAGTCGTTGTTAGCACCAACGCTAGATTCTTGGAGGACGAGTATGTGAGTAATCACAGGTCAAGGAGTGATATCGTTCTTCAAGAAATTGAGAACGAGAATGCAATTCCAAGGGAAGGGGAACGTGTAGATGTGGGTGCACCTGTGAGAGGTACAGCACCACAGACACGTTCTTCAGTGCAAGGTGCAGGACCACAAGTCACTGCACCTACTACTGACACGACACCGATGCCTCATCTTAGTGGGAGAGTTATTTTCCAGCCGGAAAGGTACATGTTCGTGGGTGAGTCTTCGGACTTAAGCCCGGAAGACGGACATGAGGACTCTGACCCACTGACTTACGAAGAGGCAGTGCAGGATAAGGATGTTGCCAAATGGCGTGTTGCCATGGATTCTGAAATTGAATCTATAACTGGTATGGATGTATACCAAAAAACTGATTTGCCGGATGGCTTTAGGGCCGTAGGGTGTAAATGGGTATACAAGAGAAAGAAAGGGGCGGATGGAAAGATCACAGCTTTTAAAGTCAGGCTGGTGGCAAATGGTTATAGTCAAAAAGAGGGCATTGACTATGACGAAACCTTTTCACCCGTAGCCATGCTCAAATCCATCCGGATAATCCTTGCCATAGCTACGCATATGGACCTCGAGATCTGGCAGATGGATGTCAAAACCGCTTTTCTAAACAGTTACCTTGAAGAAGGTAGGGACATCTATATGCAGCAACCCGAGGGTTACATAAGCAAGGGCGAAGAACATCTTGTCTGGAAGCTTAGGAAGTCCTTGTATGGACTTAAGCAAGCTTCAAGGTCGTGGAACTTACGTTTCAACGATGTGATTAAATCCTATGGATTTGCACAGTTGGAAAACGAAAGTTGTGTTTACCGACTTTGTGTCAGTGGGAGCGTGGTCTTCCTTGCACTATACGTTGATGACATACTCCTATTTGGAAACAACGAGGAGTGATGTCGGAAATCAAAGCTTGGTTATCCGAACAGTTCCAAATGAAGGATCTGGGAGAAGCTGGCTACATTCTTGGGATTAAGGTCTTACGAGATCGTAAGAGAAGAATGTTGAGCTTATCCCAGGCATCCTATGTGGATACTGTGATTGCCCGGTTCAGCATGCAACTCCCTACCTTTCAGACATGGCATTCATCTTTCTAGTGGGCAGTGTTCTCAGACACAGCGGGAGAAAGATGAGATGAGTCTTGTACCATATGCTTCGGTTGTGGGTAGCCTCATGTATGCGATGTTGTATACCAGGCTAGATATCTGTTATGTCGTTGGCATGGTAGCAAGATATCAGTCTAACCCTGAACAGGCGCACTGGACTTCTGTAAAGCACATCCTCAAGTATTTGAAGAGAACTAGGAATTACTGCCTAGTTTATCAAAGTGAGGATTTGTGCCCTGTGGGTTATATAGACTCGAATTTCCAAGGAGACCAGGATGAGAAAAAATCGACCTCAGGATATGTGTTTACCCTGGGAGGTGGAGCTATATCTTGGAGGAGCTCAAAACAGAAATGCATTGCTGACTCCACCATGGAGGCGGAATATGTCGCCGCCTCTGACGCCTCGAAAGAGGGGGTGTGGCTCCGGAAATATCTTTTAGAGTTGGGCATGATCCCGAGTTTGCCGAGGAGCATCACAATTTATTGTGATAACTCTGGTGCAGTGGCCAACTCAAAGGAACCGCGGTCTCACAGGGCAAGCAAACACATAGAGAGAAAGTACCATATCATACGAGAAATCGTATCGAGGGGCGATGTGCTGATTAAGAAGATTGACACTGCTGACAATCTTGTTGATCCATTTACAAAGAGCTTGCCGCAGAAAGTTTACGAAAGACATATTCATGAGCTGGGTCTGAGGTGGATGCCGACCACTGATAGTGGTTAAAGAGACAGCAGACTAGATAGACGGACTGTATACTCTGTAATAGCTTAGTTATGCTTTGAGTATAAGTGGGAGATTGATGGGATTTGTATACTGAAAGCATTTATTATAATGAGTATACAACAGTTTATTTCTCCTATCTGTTAACAATCTTACATGTATGAACAATGGTATCCTCTTGTCTCACCGATAGGGACGATCATACGGCATGTTGTAGATCGCAGAAGACAGTATGCTCACTTGACCTAGTGAGACATAAACTTGATCACAGTCGAGACAGCGTATGAGGATACGTCTGTCCGGATGGCTGCAGCATTATCGGAATAAGTAGTATGTCTTGGTTACTTGACATGCTGGTACGTAGAGGTGGCGTATTGATGGACCGCACTCAGATGTATTCGTCTGTCTGACATCAGCGAATACAAGATCTCGTTATATTGATTGAGTCCAAACCCTAACGAAGGTTCAGGGGTTTGCACGGGTTGACTGTTGCTTTGACTTGCCATGGTGGAGAGCCTAAGTAACGTGCTCGTATATCCGTATCTTGGGTAACAGCAGTTCGTGTAGTACCGCCTGAGACTGGGTTTAGGTAACCATATCCGAGTAATAGGATGGGGACATTCCCTGAGGAGCTCAATAACATTCATCGTGCCAAAGTCCTACAGGTTGATTAAGTTCAGGCACGAGTGATAAGTTTTGAGTGGTACTACTCAGGAATTATAAGATATTAATTGATTGTAGTTAGAGCTTGTCAGAGGCTTCGATTAATTAATGGATGTCCGGTAACCTTAAATATGGGGATTCTCAATTAATGCAGCCCGTTCTCATAACGTGGTAATAAAGGGGTAGGTCAGTATTAATTCTGTTGTGAAAAAGAATTAATATTAATTAATTAATTGTGTCCTGGGTTGTGGACATGGGAATTAATTAATTTATAGGCCCACTTTATTATTTGCATTAGGTCTCAGGTCTGGCCCAATTAAATATGCTAAATTGAGCCCAAAAAGGCCCATTAGGGATAAAACCCTAGGTCTATAAATAGACTGCTCTCTCTCGTAAGTTGTAACACAGTTGAAACACATTAAACCTAGAGAGAGAGAGGGGCGCCGTTTTTGGAGAAGAAAAGGAGGATAATTTCGATTCTGGTCCTGCTCAGAATACAGATCTACGGAGTCCTCACCAGTAGTAGATCTGAACAGCATTGGGATACAGATCTGAAGACCTGATCTGGAGAACATAATTCTTTTCTCTTGCTTTCTTTATTTTTGATTTTCTCTAGAAATTAGTATTCTAATTTCTATTTCCACAGAATTGCGTGGTTGAATTAAAGTTTGGATTTCAAACGCAAAAAATCGGTACAGAGACGACGGAATTACGGTAATTCTCTAATCCACAACATCGCATTAAACTCATAGGAGCTTGCTATGATTTATTATGTATTTAATTATGCACAATAACCATAAATCGATCCGGTTCATTTTGGTTTTGGTGATTCGGTTCACGTAAAACCCTGCAGCATGACGAGCTGTCTAATAGGCATGGAAGACTACTCGATAAGTATGGCTTGAACCACCCAACGGTTGCCCAACAATTGAAGGAACTGGAAGACAGATAAGGATAAGCTTGCGGTATTTTCAGGCTGAATGAACCGCACTCGGCACAACGACTCCGATAAATTCGGAGCTCGCGGCCCAACTGCCGAGCAAGATTCGCGGAAACCCTGAAAGAAACCCTAGATATGTATATCCTTATAAATACCCCCTATGTACGCCGATTTCCGGCATTGAATCCCCTAACATACGACAATTTAAATAGCTCTAGAACATAAGTTGTATACTCTTTTACACTAATCTCATTGTGGTGACAAACCTCGCCAAGTTTGCTCATCTATTTTGATTAATCGCTGCTTGATAGTCCCGTTACTCTATGGTTTGCCATATTGCGTTTCCTTTATTTATTCCATTCAATTATTGTTATTTCCTGTACAATTCATATATCGTTCCCGAGGCTCCGTATCCATTACTATTGAACCTCAACACTAACTTATTAGTTTTTTTAGATGAATAGTATATATTCATGATTGAATAATTTATTCGACAAATTTATGATGATGTTTCTCCGACAGTATTCAATCTTCAGCTTGAATATCTACATAGGGGTTAGGGGAGGCTCCAACCCCCTAATTGGAATATTTCCATTTTGTTTTGATAGTATCCTGATTTAAGTTTAATGAGATAGCGTTCTTCGTGAAGAACAAAAAAGGAATAAAAATAAGATAAATAAGATATGAATGTTGGCAATCAAGAAGGCAGAAGATTGAAAACTCTTGAACTCTCTGATTGATAAATAAACTTCACATACATATACAGATAATCAAGACTTCCTAATAAATGATCTATTAAAATACTTTGAAAAACCAAAAGACAGTCAACAAATTTAAGTTTAATTTATGACAAATCTCCCCCTTAAACTTAAATGCTCTTTCCATCTCTCATTCCAATTAGTTTCTTGCAATTTTCCAGCAATATGGTTTGCAGCGGCTTAGTGAACATATCCGCAGCTTGAGCTCGACTCTCCACATACTCCAGCTTGACTCTTCCTTCTCTAACTTGCTCTCGAATGAAATGAAATCGGACGTCGATGTGTTTACTTCTTCCATGATTCACTGGGTTCTTTGCCAACTCAATCGCAGACTTGTTATCAACACGAATCACAGTCCCTTCTTCTTGGATCAGTCCCAGATGCTTTAGTAGATTCGAGAGCCAAACAGCATGGCATACACTCCACGAGGCTGCCACATACTCAGCCTCGCAAGTTGATAAAGTAACAATAGGCTACTTCTTAGATAGCCAAGTAAAAGCCGTATTTCCAAGTAGAAAGACATACCCCGATGTACTTTTCCAATCATCCACATCCCCACACCAATCGCTATCCGAGTAACCCACTAGTCGATAATTGTTCGACTTCGAATAAAAGAGTCCAAGAGATAGAGTTCCACGGATATACATCAAAATTCTCTTTAATGCCTTCCAATGTGTGTAGCTCGAATCCTCCATGAATCTGCTTGCAATTCCGACACTTAACATTATGTCGGGTCTGGTACTTGTAAGATATCTAAGGCTTCCAACTAAGCTCCGATATCTTCCGGGATCAGCTCTATCACCACCATCAAACTTTGAAAGCTTTATACCCGGTTCTATTGGAGTCAAAACTGAGTTGCAGTCTTCCATTTTGAATTTCTTCAAGATTTCCAGAGCATATCTTTCCTGAGATATAAAATCCCATCCTCTAACTGTTTTACCTCTATACCAAGGAAATATTTCATCAATCCCAAATCTGTCATTTCGAACTCCTCCTTCATTACCTTCTTAAATTCCTTGATCAACCCTGTATTACTTCCAGTAAATATGAGGTCGTCAACATAGAGAGCGACTATCAACATATCCCCTTGTGTCCTTTTTGTGTACAACGCATGCTCATATGGACATTGCTCATATCCGTGTTGTTTGAAATACCCGTCGATCCTCTCATTCCAGGCACGAGGAGCCTGTTTCAGCCCATACAGGGCTTTCTTCAACTTTAACACTTTCTTCTCATCTCCTCTCCTCATATATCCGAGTGGTTGTTCAGCGTACACCTCTTCTTTCAGCATTCCATTCAAGAAAGCCGACTTAACATCCATCTGTAGGATCGGCCATTTATTCTGTGCAGCCAATGAGATTAGAAGTCGAATCGACTCCATTCTGGTTACTGGCGCGAAAACTCCATCGTAGTCGATCCCTTATTTCTGTTTGTACCCTTTCACCACTAATGGAGCTTTGTAACGCTCGACTTCTCCTTCAGCATTCATCTTCTTTTTGTACACCCATTTCACCCCAATGGGTCGAGTTCCTTCAGGAGGATCGATTAGCTCCCACGTTTTATTTCGTTCAATCGCTGCAATCTCTTCATCCATGGTTATTTTCCATTTTTAATCTTGGACTGCTTTCTTAAAGCTCAAATCTTTGGAGTCGGCAAGGAGACATACAACGTGAATTTCATTTGTGGTGTCGTAAATTTCCTGCAGACTTCTTGTCCTTGGCTGTTGAGGTTGATCTTCTTCATCTGAGGACTCTGTGATTTTTGGTATTGGTGCTAGAACACCCTCCGTGCTAGTTCCTTCTTCAGGTGAACTGCTCTAGTCCCATGCCTTTGATTCTTCCACATGAACATCTCGGCTCACCACAACTTTATTTCTGGTAGGATTGAAAAGCCTGTAAGCTTTAGATTTTTCATCATACCCGACAAATATGTATTTTGTGCTTCGGTCCTCCAACTTTGTTCTATGTTGACTCGGCACTTGCCCGTAGGCAATACTACCAAATATCTTCAGATGAGAGACACTCGGCTTCTTCCCATTCCAGATTTCTTGTGGCGTCTTTTCCCCTAACTTCGCGTGAGGACATCTATTTTGCACATATACTGCGCATTGCACTGCTTCTGCCCAAAACATTTTTGGCATATTCTTCCCTTTTAACATGGATCGAACCATGTTAAGAGTAGTTCGATTCTTCCGCTCTGCCACGCCGTTCTGCTGCGAAGAATATAGTGCGGTCAGAAATCGTCGAATCCCATGTTCCTCGCAGTATTTATTGAATTCCGTAGAGGTAAATTCGCCTCCTCTGTCAGATCGAACTGCTTTAATCACCCTGCTCGTCTCCTTCTCCACCATTACTCTGAACTTCTTAAACGTCTCAAAAACCTCAGATTTTTCTTTCAGAAAATGAACCCATGTCCTCCTCGAATAATCATCAATAAAAGAAGCAAAATATTTCTTACCACTGAATGATTCCGGAGTTATTGGTCCACACAGATCAGTATGGATCAATCTGAGCTGCTCATTTGCTCGGTACTCAGAGCTTCTTGGGAAAGGTGTCCTTGCCTGTTTTCCAATCACACACTCTTCACAAAACGTCTTTTCAAACTCCATTTTGGGCAGACCAACCACCATCTCCTTTTTTACCAGCTTTGTCAACCCACCGAAATGAAGATGACCAAACCGATAATGCCATTTTATAGCTGCATCTTCCACATTGAGATGCAAGCACTTGTCTTGAATTATCTTCAACTCGATTTTGTACATATGGTTTTTCCTCATTTCTACTCGAGCTATAAGCCTCCCGAATTTGTCTTTCAGCTGCAATTCACGATCTTTCATCAAAACAGAGTATCCCTTCTCCATCAATTGTCCCATACTCAATATGTTGCTTTTGAGATCGGGTACGTAATATACGTCTCTGATTTCTCCAATTCGCCCATCTTTCTGCTGAAAGTATATTGTTCCTCGACCCTTGACAGCTATTTTCGAAGCATCGCCAAAAGAAACAAATCCTGACTCCTCATTTTTTAGTATTTTGAAAAGATACCTATCACCACACATGTGGTACTTGCGCCGGTGTCCAGATACCAAACAGTTTTATCGGGGCAGCTTGTTTTGGTCTCGGTTTCTGGAACGTTGGTTACCATTAGCAGACCTTCATCTTCCTCCTCAACAAGAAAATTAGTTGGCTCCTCCCTCTTGTTTTCAGATCTGCAGTCCTTTGAAATATGTCCCAGCTTTCCACATGTGTAGCACTTTATTGAGTAACATTCCTTAGCAATATGTTCACACTTCCCGCAATTGTAACACTCAATGTTGTTGTTTGTATTTGTTCGACTTCCTCTTCCTGAACTCGACCTCGACCTCGACCTCGCCAATTTTGTTGGCTAGTTTGTTCATTTCCATGTATTCCTCTACCTCTTCCTCCATTGCTTCGACCTTTTCCTCTCCCTCTGGTACTCTGAGCATAGAGCACCTTTTCATCTTTGATAGTTGCTTTTGCCTGGAGAGCTTGCTCCAGGGACTCACCTTTCTTTTTCTTTCTTCTTTGTTCATGTGCCTCGAGAGATCCTGCAAGCTCTTCGACGGTGAGGGTAGACAGGTCCTTTGATTCTTCAATCGCACACACAATATTCTCAAAGTCATCCGTAAGTGACCTTAAGATTTTTTCAACAACTCGGCTTGATGGGAGGTTCTCGCCATTCTGATTTAACTTGTTTATTATTGTTTCCACTCGAGTAATAAACTCAGATATACCCTCAGATTCCTTCATTTGCGTGTTTTCAAATTCGCCCCTCAAGGTTTGAAGCCGCACTTGCTTCACACGTTCATCTCCTTTATTTGCTTTCTCCAGTATATCCCACGCCTCTTTTGCAAATTTGGCGTTAGATATCTTCTCAAAACCAGATTCATCGACAGCTCGGTATAGTAGATACAAAGCCGCCTTATCTTTTGCTCGAACGGTCTTTAGTGAGTTCAGCTGGGTATTTGAATACCCGTTGGTGTTCTCCGGTTCATCGTACCCATCTGCGACCACATCCCAGTTATCTTGCGAGCCCAATAGAGCCTTTATCTGCACCTTCCATGAATCATAGTTGATGCCTTTTGTCAACTTGGGTAGTGGGATACCATTGGTTAGACCAGCCATGTCTCTCAAGTGTTTACACTCAACTCACACTCTCTTAATCTTCTTCTCTAGTCTGCGCACTCTTTTGCAGCAGACCGGCTCTCTCTTTTTTCGCTGGCCAAACTGTTGGCAATCAAGAAGGCAGAAGATTGAAAACTCTTGAACTCTCTGATTGATTTTTCATAAACTTCACATACATATACAGATAATCAAGACTTCCTAATAAATTATCTATTAAATTACTTTGAAAAACCAAAAGACAGTCAATAAATTTAAGTTTAATTTATGACAATGAAAATTATGAATTTAAAGTAGAGAGAAAAAAAAATAACCTGTTTTTGAAAATTTTCTAGATGTACCATCTTTAACAAATAAAATTATATAAATAACGACTTGAAATCAAGACATTATGTTGGAGCGTCAAATATTATATATACATATCGTTTTGAATGGAGAAGATAGAATATATATGATGCAAACAAAGACAGATCAAAATCTTTGGGAGATGGAGATATAAGTGCGCCTAAATCGCGGCGACACAACGGAGAGAGGTGGTCTCATCTTCGACCTATAAATCATCTCATCATATGGGGTTTGATAAATCTTGAAAAGAGGGGCAAATGATTCACTACTACTTCCACTTTCCTTCCGAGAAAACAACGCTGCCGGTGACTGCAGGAACCATGGCTTCGGAGTTGTCACCGTCGACGATGGATGCAGCTTTTGTGGCATCGGCGTCACGTTGCCACGGGCAATGGGTGATGCGAAGGAGAGGGACCTAGCGTTTAGGGGAGAGATCCTTGGGCCTAAAAATCTATCATGATCATTCAACTTAGATTCTGTGGTATCTTTGAATGAAAGATACCATGGTTTTAGCGAATCAAAACGATGTGAAACGGTGAATGAAAATCGTGATGAAGAACCCAATTTCGGAGCTGACGATATGGATGTTGGAATATTATTAAAGCCTAGTGATGGGTATGATTCCTCGAAGTCCGACGATGATACCACCACCGTCGTGGACGAGAGCTCCACGAATGCTCTCACTCCCTACAATCACAAAATTATCATCATATTATAATCAACAATAGTATATATAACTCGTAGGTGAGAGACTCAAGATCGAACCGACTACCTTCCAAAGACAGGAGAAAAGAGATGGAGGGTCAATGATAAAAGCTTTGTGAAGTCGTCGTGGATAATGATCGGCAATAATCTTGAGTGTAGCAATCAACATGTTCATAAAGGGTGGAGCTGATCTGAAAAGTTCTGAATATCACATTATTCAACACAAAGATTCATTGATTTAAACAAGTATTAAACAGAAAAAAAAACAAAAAAGAAATTTAATTTCTCAAGAAATGGGAACTTTTTTAAAAGAAAGGGAAAAAATTCAAACTACTGTTGAGCCCAATTTCAGTCCGACAGATAGAGAAAAGGGAAATTGTGGACACTTTTGCTTTTCAATAATTTTGGCCATGAAAATGACCTCATATACCCTTAAGACAACAGACATGATGGCGACACATCAAGGGTGTTTCGGGCACTTCTGATGAAGTTTCAGACACCCTTCGATTTCTTCTCCCACATTTTTGTTGATTTATTTATGAAATCTTCTTTGGTTCATTTTATTAAAATCAGCTATATATTTATTACAAAGCGTGGCTTTGAAAAGATTAAAGTTGGGGAAACAAAAGGCATTTTTGAAGGTATGTCTGAGAAAACTATGTGGAATCCCTAGACAATATTGGAATGCACATAAATTAATTAAATCAATGCTATTTCCAACTTTGATAAAAGCTGGCTTCTGATTTATTAGACACGGCAATATATGATATGATAAATAAGTAAAATAAAATTTGGTTGATTACTTAAAATTAAAATGATGCAATTGTGGAAGCTTACTAGCATCAAAGAGGAGGACAAATTGTTCAACGTTTCTTGCCATGCTTTGAACTGCCACTTCAAGTGTAAACACCAGCAGCCGAGTATACCTACAAACGAAATTCATAAACAAATTCAAATGAATATATAAATCATTAATTTGGAAACATCGATAATTAGACTTACGGTTTCAGTGAATGGAACTTCTGGTAATCTTGCTTGATTCGGAAAATCTGTAAAAAAAGATTAATGAAATTTACGTGCCTAAGAGTTATTACATATTTTCCAAAATAGTTTCGTTAGAGTATATATCCACATGTGAAGACTGCATTTATTTCTTTTCTCATTTTTTTTAAAAAAAGAAAAGACTTGAAAAGAAATTTACGATGACAGGGCGTAGTTGGTCGTCATGGCCAGCAACATAAGCCATTCCTTCAGCGAGCTCAGCAGAGAATTCATCAGCCGTCAAATGGTCTTCAAATTTCAAAAAATAAATAATCTCAGCGAAAAATTAAACTAAATAACATTATATTTTCTTGTCTTTTTCTTTACTTACAACTGCTTCCAGAAACTTTTTTTTTCTTTCTTACTAAACAAAAAAAACAAGATTCTCAGCATAAAATAAGAAAATAGGAGTAGAAGTTGCATGAATAATACGGACAAAGATAAGGTTGTGACATTTTTTGAAAAAATCGAAAGTAGTTCATGTGAAAAAAAGACAAGCAATTAATATTAATAGATTATATATTCATAACTTTTTTTTGGGGGGGGGGAAATAAAATTTACCAACGCCCAAGGAGCCTCTCCAAGAGAGAGAGCTTCTGAGATGTTTAGCTGCTTTCCTCACACTACCACCTTTAGCTTCTAGATACCTCGCCACACATGCATTGTTGCAAAATTTCTCCTGCGAAAACCATTTTCGAATCCAAATATTCAATGTGAGAGAGAGAGAGAGAAGATGAGCAAAAGTAAGAACCTGTTTGAGGGTGAGTGGGGATTGTGTGTTGAGCAGATGAAGAACCGACTGAATTCTGTGGGCTTCGTCTCTCGATCCCATTTTGAACAACACACACGGCTGCACAAGTTTTTTTTAATTTTAAAAATATATTTAGAGAGAGTCAGAGAGAAATATTTCGCCACCAAATAGTGTCCACGGAGAGAGAAGAGAGTATTTATAAGCGTGAATAAATTTCAGCTGAGAAAAGTTAGGATGATGTTCAAGGGCACCGTTAAACCGTCTCAATCGGAACATTAATTTATTACTACATCTCATTTTCTTCTACAATATTTATATTTTTTATTTCTTTTATTTCAATAATTTTCTTTAAATTTAATAAAGGATGTGATAAATTTTTTGTGGATCCAATTCATTCAATTTTCAAATCCCACTTGAAATAAAATTATCATAGAAGCATTCTTACGTTTAAGCAAAAAGATAAGTAATTTTGATATTTTTTTCAGCGAGTCTTTCTCTCTAAAAATCTTTATTTTCTCCATATTTTTTTATTTCACAATTTTTCTTTGAATCTACATAAAATCATAATTATTTCTTGTGTGGTCACCATAAATCCAAATTTTAAATCCCACTTGAAATGAAATCATCATGTAAACATTCTTACATTTCAGCAAAAAGATTTCACAAACTTGAAATCAAATTAAATGGATTGAACTGCAAGGAATTTTGACATTTTTCGCTACACTGCGAGTCTTTCTATTTAAGATTATTTAAATTTATGTAACTAAATTGTTCAAAAAAAATCTTCCTTGAAAAGAAAAAGATTTCTTATTTAAAACTAAAAAAATGTTCATTCAGACTTTCACGAAAGTATTGTGAAAACTAATCTAATTCGACAAGTAACACTAATTTATAAAGTGATCAAGAAATGAGGAGCACTATCGAGGGAGTTAAAAATTTTTAAAAAAAATAAAGTTCAATTATAAACGTGATTTGAAGAAAATATAAAATAGAAATATTGGGAAAACAAAAAAATAACTGATCTAAACTTCATGTTATGGAAATAGGAGAATGTGGGAAGTTTGCAAGGGGAAACAATAACACAAATTCTATAAAATAAAGGAATAATGATGTCTTCTTGATTCGTGGGAAAAATTGTATTTTTTTTTTGTCCGTTGCGGTGCGAAATGGCAAACTTAGTAGCAGAACTAATATAGAGTACGCAATTGTGGAACAAATATGGACAAAATGACAGATATTCAATTGGAAGCAACGAAGGATCTTCCCGCATCCAATCGAACTAAGGGTGTTGCTTCAGCGTGGAGCAAGTAAGGATAGATATGATTGTTTTGGATGCAGTGTGGCTAATGAAGAAAACCGGCAAAAATATATATTTATACCTCATGATAATTAGGGTACAATAATTAAATATGATATTAGATTGAGTGCACTATAATTAGCCAAGTCGTGTGTAATTTTATGTAATCAGTTTTACTAATTAATTTGAGATTAACTAAATACTAATCACAATAAATTGTAGAAAATGGGAAATATTGGATTTTATTTGAATTAAAATTGTTTTTATATGTTTTGTTTAAAAAAATTGTTTAATATTAAATTGTGAATTAAAATATAATTCGTTACATGTTAAATCAAATTATAATTTGCAAATATTATATTCTTTTTTACAAAAATCAACTATTATGATGAATGAATGAGTAAAAATATAGTTATTCTCTCTGTATTACGATACCACGATATATTAGAATAGTTTTAGTATTTTAAAAGACTTAGTAGTCTCTTAAAACTTTAAAAAAAATAATTACTTTTTAATAATATTTAATATAATAATTTCGTGCAACGCACGGATGAAATACTAATTTATTACTATTTCAGATCATTTATACCATCTTCCCAATTGAGAACCCAACTAGTTTAAATGCCAGCTTCAATAAAAAATTGAGATGGATTTAACTCA
>JAPKLW010002094.1:79545-100825 GCA_026898455.1 Plectranthus barbatus
TGTATCATATCAAATCTAGGGCTAAAGATATGAAAAATCTCGAATTCTGATTCAGATTAGGGATCCCGCATGCGCGTCGACCGTGGCTGTTTGGCGTCGATCTCTGGGCCTGGAACATCCTCGTCGATCGACGAGCATTGGCAGCGATCGACGCGGCCTTTGCTTCCGTCGATCTGCCTTTTCCCTTCGTCGAGCGTTGTGCCTTCTTTGCCCCTTCTGCGCGGTCTCACGGTTTTGGCCATAACTTCCTCTCCCGAACTCCGATTGACCCGATTCCAGTTGCGTTGGAGAGCTAACTCAAAGCTTCATCCATTTCCATGCACCAATAGCCCGAATTATTCTTGTGGAAAAACTCTTCACTGCTACTCTTACACGTCACTGCTTTCGGAACGGTTTTTCTCGTAAGTTTAGGCCTAAAAACCTGCATAAACATCAAAACACACCTAAAACCACCTAATATTGACATCATGCATAAAATATATATATAAACTCAATAAAACTACATAAAATAATATAAAAATAATATAGATAAGTGAGTGAAATAACGAGCTTATCAATAACCATATCCGTTTCAGGATGGTGACATTCCCTTGGAAGCTCACGAGGTTCGTTATGCTAAGTCCTGCAGGCTGAATCATTGATTCAAGCATAAGCCATAAAGGTTGAGTGGTACTACTCAGGAATAATAAGAGATTAATTAATTACAGCTAATTGTCATACGCTGAATTAATTAATGAATGTCTGAAACCTTAAATATGGGGATTAACCAAGTCAATGAAACCCGTTCCTAATAACGTGGTAATAAAGGGGTAGGTCAGCATTAATTCTCTGGTGGCATAATTAATATTTATTAATTAATTATGTTCTGGGTTGAACATGGAATTAATTAATAGGAGGCCCACTTTATTATTTGCATTTGATCCCTGGTCTGGCCCAACACTGCTCAGAGCCCATTAGGGTTTATTAAACCCTAATAGCCCATTTTAAGATCTATATAAATAGATGAATCTCTCATTTTCCTACATAAGTTTGAAGTTTCAAATCTGAAACCCTAGAGAGATTGAGAGAGAGTGGGCGACCATAGATCCGGTAGCGTATCCTCACCAGATTTCCGGATTGAGCAAGGAAACAGATCAGAAGATCAGATCTGTAGGAACACCATTGCTATGTTCGATTCCAGATCCAGATCTACACCATCATCATTGCCATCATCGATCTAGATCTGTAGATCAGTCGTTGGGGTCTCAGGTATTCCTTTGAATCTACAAATTAAATTAAATAGGAGCATGCATAGGGCATTTACTGTTTGTCATGATATTTATTTTGATATCCATAAATTGAATCCGGAGTTATAATAAATGGTGATTCATGTCGCCTATTGTAGACTCAGTTCCTACAATTGGTATCAGAGCCAGGTTCGTATTTTATGGCTCTGTCGGAAAATAAATTTGACAATCAGTTTATGCATGTTATTTAATTTATCATGGATGAATTTATTTTTGTCGTGGATGTTTTTGTTCTCGTGGCCCCTCTCTATTTTGTTTTTGGTTTTAAATCGCGAGAAAATCCGTGATTAGATTGATAGAAAAATCATGTAATAGATTAGATCTATTTGGTTGTATTTTTTTTATTCAATATGTAACCGGAACAAGAAAGAGAACAAGAACAGCGACAACAAGTGTGCAGCAGCATTTTCCGGCGACAGCACAGCCGCGCGCAGGCGGCGCGCAGCGGTGACCGGCGGTGGCAGCCGTCGGCCGACGATGCAGTGGCTGCGCAAAGGAGTCAAGCAGCGGATCTCTGCGAGCAACAGTCGCACGCGGCAGTGTTCACCCAACAGCAGCAGTTCGCGACTTTGCTTTCTCCTCTTCCTCGTGGTGGCAGTGGTGCCGGCTCTGGCCGGCGCAGGTCTTTGAGGATGGGCAGGAGCCGTGCGCAGGTGCGCACGGCGGAGGTGGGCGACGCCGCGTGCCCTGCGCGGCAGTTTACGATGCAGTAGCTGAAAAATAGAAGTCGCAATTTGTGACAACAGCAGGGCAAGCGAGAGCAGCCGCGACCGGCAGTGGTTCTCCGGCCGGTGGTGTCGCGCGAGGCTGCTTGTCATCGCGGGCGGCGGGTCTGTGGTGCCAATCTTCGGCGGCGAGGCTGAAGCAGGGCGGCGGCAGCTAGGGTTTCTCCTGGAGAAGGTGGGCTGAAACTAGGGTTTGGGTGAGGGCTGGGTCGCGGGCCAGGCGGCCCGGTCGGTGGTTTAGGGTTTTTTTTTTTTAGGAATTAGGGTTTCAAAAAAAACCCTAATTTCTTGTGTGTAAATCCTAGTGTGATGTGGGTTGGCCCAAGATTAAAATTTAATTATTTTAATGGGCCACATAACCCTGGTTCACAAATTCCTAGCCCAAGCTGTTGTATTGTTTTTCAGCCCAAAATTGCAGATTTCAAGTTAAAGAGTGGGAGCTCATTTGAAGATCTGTATTAAATTAAATCATTGTAATAGATAGATTTAATTTCATTTCCCATGTAATTGCATCAAGGGGCCACGAGAAATTTTATTTGTTTATTTAATTATTTTCTCGTATGATGTGATTTATTATGTGCGCACTAGTAAATAATAGGAAAGCATGCTACTGCTTTTATTATTTATTTTAAAACATGTTGTAGATAATAGGAAAGCATGTTACTGCTTTATTATTTACTGTTCAAAGCATGATTTATGTGATTCATTTTATGTATTAAATTATGTCTATAAATTCAGGAATCATGTTGGGAAATATGATGGAATTTTAGATGTGACATAATTTATGGATCATAAAATAATCTGTGCGCATAAGAACTTTTTGATAGAAAAAAGACTAAGCAAGATTTTTTAATTAAAATCAACAAGACCTCCACAATGCGGTCTCTTATTAGAAGTGGGCAGTGAAGTGAGTAGACGTCTACACGACCGTAGCCTGCTTGCTTTATTTGTTCATAAGTTCTAATAGATGAGATTTCTAAATAAAACATTTAAACATGTGAGAAGTGGACAGTGAAGTGAGTAGACATCTACACGACCGTAGTCTGCTTACTTTATTTGTTCATAAGTTCTCTAGAATTGTTTTAAATGAGATAACAAAGGTTGTAAGAGGCATGCGTCATGGGTCTAGTACGTATGACAAATCGTCCTTTTAACTTTTGGAGTTAGAATTGTGGTCAAATGCTTAGATTGCCTGAGTACTAACTCATGAATGATGTCCCTGCTCAGATAGGTTGAACATGGTCTTAGTTTTATCTCCGATTATTAATTTCATTTGCCGGCGAACACCTGGCATGGATTGAAATTAAAGACTGGAACTTCAAAGAGCAGTCTGGTTAGGTGGTCTGCTGTAAACGTCTTCGAAAGGAGTTTGCAGTAGATGCACCTAGGCAATTGGGGGAAACAATTGTATTGGTTTATCAAAAGGTTACAATGCATATTTGTTTCAACGTTCTGCATGTATGTACTTACTTTAATCAATTATTGTTTTCATATATGTCTATGAATAATGTCATAAATATCTTGGCACAAAATCAATTAACTGGTCCGAATTTCCTGGAATGGAAGCGCAACTTGGATTATATCCTAGTTGCAGAGAAACATCAATATGTTCTTAACACTCCGTGTCCAGCTGTCCCTACTGCTGAGTCAACTGATGTGGAGCGGAACCTCTATGACAAGTGGGTCAAGTCTAATAATGTAGTCAAGTGCTACATGATGACCACTATGTCTAAGGTGCTCCAGCAACAACATCAGCACTATGACAAAGTAGCTGAGATTATGGATAGTCTCACAGTTACTTATGGGGAATCAGATAGAGCTGTCAGATTTAAACTCATGAGGGAAATCGTGAGTTGTAAAATGACTGATGGTAGCTCAGTGAGGGAGCACGTTGTCTCCATGACTCATCTAATGGATGAACTGACGTTGCATGGAGGAGGTATTGACGGGGAAGCCCAGGTCGATATCATACTCAACTCACTTCCGAAGTCTTTTGAGAACTTTAGGTTGAATGTTGTCATGAGTAAAAAGGAGTACACTCTCATTGAGTTACTTAGTGACCTCATGGCGGCTGAATCAGTCATGCAACCTAAAAAGGCAGTCTTGGTTTCTTCCGGTAGTCGCCCTGCTTCATCGAAAGGTGCTAAAGGGGTGATTGGAAAGAAATTCAAGAAGATAGTCTTTGGAAGCAAAAGTTCTGGGAAAAAGAAGACTGTGACACCGGGGAAGAAGGGCAAGTGTTTCCGTTGTGGCAAAACTGGTCACTGGAAGAAGGATTGTCTGACCAAGCGGGTTGGACAAGGTATGTCATTAGCACTTGTAACGGAAACATGTTTAGCATCTGTTTCGCATCTGTTTCTACCCATTCGTGGGTAGTGGATACTGGAGTTACTTATCATGTTTGTTACACTTTGCAGGGATTCAAGCCGACAAGGCAGCTGAATGATGACGAGGTGACGATCTCCATGGATAATGTTGCTCGTGTGTCTGCAGTAGCAGTTGGAGATGTTACATTATGCTTTCAAAAAAATGTTTTGATTTTAAGAGATGTTTTGTATGTGCCGGATTTTCGGCGGAACCTTATTTATGTTTCCTGTTTAATAAATGATGGATTTTCAGTTATTTTTTATACTCATTTTACTATCAATGGCAATAACGGTGTTATCTGTCGTCGGATACATAAAGACTCTCTTTATATCATAACTTGTTTGCATAAATCTTCCGTGAATGCTGCGTATAACTCATTTAATCATAAGAAGAGAAAGTTTTCATCTTCTGATGAGGATCTTACATATCTATGGCATCTGAGGCTAGATCACATCAATCTAAAGAGGATCAAGAGACTCGTGGATGATGGAACGTTGGATTCAATCCAGGTAGTTCCACATCGAGTTTGTGAATCCTGTATAGAGCGAAAGATGACGACCAGGCCTTTCAAGGCAAGTCAGTCTCGAGCAAGTGATGTGTTGGAACTGATCCACTCTGATTTATGTGGACCTATGTCCACGCCAACTCGTGGAGGGTTTAAGTATTTCGTCACTTTTATTGACGATTACTCGAGATACGGGTATGTTTACTTACTTCACTATAAGTCTGAATGCTTTGAGAAATTCAAGGAATTCAAGGCGGAAGTAGAGAAGAAGTTAAACAAGACCATTAAGTTATTACGATCTGATCGTGGTGGTGAGTATCTCAGTGACGAGTTCTTGCAGTTTTTATCAGAGCATGGGATTACATCCCAATGGACCGCACCAGGCACTCCTCAGCAGAATGGTGTGGTGGAAAGAAAAAATAGGACTCTTCTTGAAATCGTTAGATCTATGATGAGTAATGCGAACTTGCCTGTTTCGTTTTGGGGCCACGCGTTACTAATAGCGGCGTATCTGCTGAACCTGGTACCTTCTAAGTCAGTTCCTAAAACACCCTCGGAACTCTGGCATGGGCGAAAGCCCAATATGTCAAAGATAAGAGTGTGGGGCTGTCCGGCATATGTTTTGTCGAAGGAACTTGATAAGTTAGAAGGTAGGTCCAAACTATGTTGTTTGTGGGATACCCCAGACAAACGAAAGGTGGTTATTTCTACTGTCCTGAGGATCAGAAGATCGTTGTTAGCACCAACTCAAGATTCTTGGAGGACGAGTTTGTGAAAAACCACAAATCCAAAAGTGATATCATTCTCCAAGAAATTGGAGACGATGATGCGCTTTCAATGGAAAAACCCCGTGGCAGATTGAGTGTACCTCTCGAAGGTATGGAACCAATTGTACGTCGCCAGTGCAAGGATTTGATCCACAAGTAACTTCACCAACTGCTGATGCAGTACCAGTGCTCCGTCGTAGTGGGAGGGTACCTCACCAACCCGAGCGGTATATGTTTGTGGGAGAGTCTTCGGACTTGATCCCGGAAGACGGACTAGATGATACCGACCCATGCACATACAACGAAGCAGTAAATGACAAAGATGCGGAAAAATGGCACAAAGTCATGAATTCAGAAATTGAATCAATTACCTCTATGGATGTATACCAGAAGTCTACGCTACCAGATGGCTTTCGGGCCATAGGTTGCAAATGGGTATACAAATGGAAGAAAGGTTCGAAAGGAGAAATAACGGCTTTTAAAGCTAGGTTGGTGGCGAAGGGTTATAGTCAAAAGGAGGGCATTGACTATGACGAGACCTTCTCACCGATAGCCATGCTCAAATCTATTCGAATTCTTCTATCCATATCAGCACATATGGACCTAGAAATCTGGCAGATGGTTGTCAAAACTGCATTTTTAAACGGGTACCTTGAGGAAGGTTATGACATCTATATGCAGCAGCCAGAGGGTTATGTGAAGGATGGTGAAGAGCATCTTGTCTGGAAGCTAAGGAAGTCCTTGTATGGACTTAAACAAGCTTCACGGTCATGAAACAAAAGTTTCGATGATGTGATCAAATCCTATGGATTTTCACAGTGCGAAACTGAAAGTTGTGTGTACCGATTATACGTCAGCGGAAGCGTGGTATTCCTTGCACTTTATGTAGATGGCATTCTTCTATTCGGCAACGATGTGAAGGTGTTGTCAGACATAAAGAGATGGTTATCCGAACAGTTTCAAATGAAGGACCTAGGAGACGCTGGATACATCATTGGGATTAAAATCTTGCGTGATCGCAAGAAGAGGATGTTAAGCTTGTCTCAGGTCGCTTATACTGATACTGTGATTGCCCGTTTTAGCATGCAAAATACTAAGAAAGGATTTGGATTTCCAGGCGGATCAGAATGAGAAGAGATCGACCTCGGGCTATGTGTTCACCTTGGGAGATGGAGCTATATCATGGAGGAGTGCGAGACAGAAATGTATCGTGGACTTCACCATGGAAGCTGAGTATGTGGCAGTTTCAGAGGCTTCTATAGAAGCAATATGACTTCAGAACTACCTCCAAGAGTTAGATATTGTTTTGATTTTGCCCAAGACTATCACGGTATATTGTGATAATGCTGGTGCAGTAGCAAACTCTAAGGAACCAAGAACTCACAAGGCATCAAAAAACACATAGAGAGAAAGTACCACATCATACGAGAAATCGTAACGAGGGGCGATGTGCTAATGGATAAGATAAACATTAAGGATAATCTAGCAGATCCATTTACAAAGGGCTTACCTCAGAAGGCATACGAAGGTCATGTTCGCAGCTTAGGGCTGAGGTAGATGTCGGCCACCTGGTGACCAAATGTAATAGCTAGATTAGAATAGACACATGTTATACTCTGGAAAGTAATGGTATAATGCTTTGAGTATAAGTGGGAGATTGTTGGAATTGTATACATAAAAGCATTATGATTGGTATATTGGGAAACGTTATGTTTGATATACTGATAATCATTAATGACTTGCAATAAACGACTCCTATCTGAATTAACAATCATACGATGCAAACAAACACATCCAGTTATCTCGTCAATAGGGAGAACATACGGTGTGTAAGAGATCACAGAAGATTGTATAGATCGTTCGACCTAGCGAGATATAAACAGTTATCATAGTTAAGACAGTTTCTGGTTTGGTGTCGGTTTAGGCTGCGACACACAAGTACATAAGTGGTTTATCTTGACTTCTTTGTGTGACCGGTACATCTCAATGTATTAATAGGATCAACAGTGAGATGAACCATTCTACTTGACATATGAATGAGTAAAGATCTCGGTAACTTGGTCGGATCTAAAGTCTATTGAAAGCTGAGGGGCACACATGGGTTGACTGTCACTTTGACTTGCTATGGTGGAGAGTCTTACATGTACTCGTATATCTGCATCTTGGGTGATGGCAGCTTGTGTGGGGTTTCCTCAGGTTGGATTTAGATAACCATATACGTTTCAGGATGGTGACATTCCCTAGGAAGCTCACGACGTTCGTTATGCTAAGTCCTGCAGGCTGAATCATTGATTCAAGCATAAGCGATAAGGGTTGAGTGGTACTGCTCAGGAATAATAAGAGATTAATTAATTACAGCTAATTGTCATACGCTGAATTAATTAATGAATGTCTGAAACCTTAAATATGGGGATTAACCAAGTCAATGCAACCCATTCCTAATAACGTGGTAATAAAGGGGTAGGTCAACATTAATTCTCTGGTGGCATAAATTAATGTTTATTAATTAATTATGTTCTGGGTTGAACATTGAATTAATTAATATGAGGCTCACTTTATTATTTGCATTTGATCCCTGGTCTGGCCCAACACTGCTCAGAGCCCATTAGGGTTTATTAAACCCTAATAGCCCATTCTCAGATCTATATATATAGATGAATCTCTCATTTTCCCACATAAGTTTGAAGTTTCAAATCTAAAACCCTAGAGAGATTGAGAGAGAGTGGGCGGCCGTAGATCCGATAGCGTATCCTCACCAGATTTCCGGATCGAGCAAGGGAACAGATCAGAAGATTAGATTTGTAGGAACACCATTGCTTTGATCGATTCCCGATCCAGATCTACACCATCATCATTGCCGTCATCGATCTAGATCTGTAGATCAGTCGTTGGGGTCTCAGGTATTCCTTTGAATCTACGAATTAAATTAAATAGGAGCATGCATAGGGCATTTACTGTTTGTCATGATATTTATTTTGATATCCATAAATCGAATCTGGAGTTATAATAAATGGCGATTCATGTCGCCTATTGTAGACTCAGTTCCTACATCTTCCGCAGTTGATGGATGTCTTATCTCTTTCAAATGCTTGTGTGATGTGATTTTTAATTCTTGAATGTGATGAATCTTGTGAGGCATTGCACTTTGAACTCCATGAGATTTCTTTTCTTTCTTTTCTTTTGATTGAGGACAATCAAGCATTCAAGTTTGGGGGGTTTGATAAGCTCATATTTACACTCACTTATCCATGTTTTTATTCTTTGTTTTAGTGCGTTTAGGTTTAGTATTAATTATTTTCATGCATGAGTGTATTATAGAGGATGTTATACTTGCAATGGTGAGATTTGCAGGTTTTGAGGCTAAAAAGAGATCAAATGGTGAAAAGAGCCGAGAATGACCAAGTTGTTGTTTCAATTGACACACGAGAGTCGACCGACAAGGAAGATAAGCCAAAAACCCAAAGTATGACCTCTGTGTCAATCGACCGGGAGTATGTCGACCGACACAGAGGTTGGAGGTCGATTAGAAGCAGCTATAGAAGAGAAGCTCAACATTGGTGGTCCATGTCGATCGACACTCACTGTGTAGATCGACACAAAGGCTGAACAAGATCGATCGAGAAGGAAGCTTGAGGGAGATCGATACATTGCACTCATGTCGATCGACAGGCTCCATGTCGATCGACACTGAGGCCAGAAAAGGGGGATTTTTCCCTGTTTGGTTATTTTCAGTATTTTAGACTAATACATTATTTAGATGTTTTCACTTCTCTATAAATACTACTCTTGTAGGGCTCGAAAATTATCCTTTCATAACTTAGAATTTGTCTAGCATGGGAGTTTTTAGAGACTTTCAAGGTTCCTATTTTCCTTGTAAGGTATTTTATAGATTTTAATAATATATTTTCTTTATTCCAAGTCATGTTTAGTGGCTAGAAACCCTAACAGGTTCTAGGGTTTTTGATAATCTTTTCTGATGCAAGTTTAATTGATTCAACTCTAAAAGCTTGGTTCAATTCTTGATTTTTACTTAATCGAATCTAGATTTAAAGAAGGATCGGGAGATGAATTTGAATCTAGATTTGTAGTTATTAATTGAAGGACTGAGAGGTGAAAATTAGTAATAGGAAGAGAGAATTAGATGCATTTGTTTTCTGTCTCAAATATAAGAATCAAAATGTAGGATAAAATTAGATAATTATTGAGATTGATTAATGTTGTGTGTTCTTCAGACTGAGAGGAGATAGTCACACATTAGTAATCTAGGTTTAAATTGCCAAACACGGAATTTAATACATTGAAATCTAATTATTCTCCATCGCTAAGTTGATGAAATTTGCGTGTTTATGAATTGATTATTTGTCATGGAATCTCTATCTTTAGATATTGTTTTCAAAACCATTTACTTTTCAGCATTGTTTTCTTTAAATTTCAAAACCAAAACCCTAATTTCCAATTTACTCAAACAATTGTGGTTTAAGAACTATAGCTAGTACATGAAATGGTTTCGTTATACAGTCTCTGTGGGTTCGACTACCTTAGGGTAAACTTATAAATTTATTTGCCACTGTTCTATAATTTATTTGTAAATTTTACAGTGATCACTTTCTTTTCTAAAGTTGATGAGGGTGTATTCTTGGGATATGAACACCCCTCTCACAAGAGATATAGAGTACTCTACAAGACTATCGGACTTGTGGAGATAAGATGCAATGTTATTTTTTATGAAGCTACTTTAGTGTGCCGGATCATGAAAGAACTGTATGAGGATTTTCACGAGATCAATAATGTAAGAAGAAGTAAGGTTGTATATAGTTTCCGCTTTGTCAATTTTTCACTGTACTTGTGATTTTTTCCAATCATATGAATGAAAACTGGAAAGGTTTGACGACGATCACTTTTTGTCCAAACTTATCTCTTATTTTAATTAACTGAATTTACACATTAGTGTAATCAGTTTGTTTTCGCCTTGAGAATTTAATCGAGAATTATCTCTCCTTTGAGGGGAAGATTCATAGGACAGACTGTGTAGTTAAGGATTTCACTTTTTGATTGTTAGAACTTGCTAGAATATCTTTTATAAACTCAAAAAACTGATCCTTTTACCAGCTTAGTGGTGGTTTGGACAACATAAAAAAGGGAGAAACTGTTAGGAATATATATTCAAAGTCCTTAACCCTTTTTGTGCTTTGATGTGTCAAAAAACTGTGTAAAAACCACAAGTTTAGAGTGTCTCTAGATTAGCTATAGTTTGTGCAAAACTTGTAATATCCTGTATAAGATGTCTTTTGAATTATAATGGAGCAGATCAAGACAAACTGGTTTGGGAGCTAATCTACCAGTTTGGGATTCTCATCTTCAGAGAAACTGGTAGAACTCTCCAACTTGGACAACACCAGTTTACAAGATATTCTAGCCCGCTTATATAGATAAAGAGAACATGTAAGAAGAGGTGCTACAAGATAGAAGACTACCAAAACACCGAAATTCAAAGTGCTATTAGAATTCAGCTTAAAGCTTTCAATCGTCTGAGGCTAATTCTTATCTTACCGTGTGCCAATCTTTGGAAACTAGACTTGTTACTTTCAGTCACAAGTTTGTATCTTGGTGTTCTTACTTTCCAAGTAAGAACACAACAATCGTTGTCATCTCTAAGCATAGACTATCACGGGCGTCTAGCCAAATAGATCAACGGTTCCGGGAAGAACCATAAAGTTCCCAAGTTTAAGAGAAGGAGGTTGCGTGGTATGCCCACGCTCCAAGATCTGCGAAGCCGAATGAGAACAGAGATCTGGACGAGTGAGCTAGTGGACTGATAGACATTGGCATCTACAAGCTAGCGATAGATCGAAAGTTTCTTTATAGCCAGAAGCTTAGTGTATTCCAAACTTAAGGTTTGAAGAGAGAACGTAGGACATTTGTGTCTCTATAAATCATTTTGTCATTTATTGTTTTATTTTATACTTGCAATGATTTAAAACTCAACACTCTTTAAGTGTTGAAGTATAATCGAACTGAACTTAATCTCAAACTCTCTAATAACAAATTTTCAGAAACACAAACTGATGAGTAATAACCAATTTGTAAGCATAAATTTTACTTAAATATTTCCCTTGTAAAAACACTTACTTTAATAGATGAATATCTTTAGTTCAAATATAGAGGTTGGATTGGCTCTTACCTAGAAAAAAAAATTATTTCAAAATTTGAACATTAACAAACCCCACATAGTACATGACCACTACCTGATTTCATCATGATATCATATATAATCATTGCTTTATCTTTAAATATCAACCAACTATGCAACATTATCTACTTGTTTATGCTTCTCTTGGTGGCTTCGTGATTATGCCTTTTTCGTGTCAATCTTGATTCTAGGAAGCCAAATAAACTATACATGCATCAATGTAATAATTTCTTATCGCCTATTTTTAATCACACATTAAAAAAAAAAATAAGTTACAATACTAAAATTGGGTTTAGGGAGGACTCAAACCTTGGTCTCTCTGAGACTTATTGTAAGACACACGGCTAACTATTTTTTTTTTCGTTCATTAATGTTAAATAGAGTTAATAGTAATTATTTCAGTAAGAGTATAATTAGGGGTGTAAGTGAACCAAACTGTTCGTGAGCTACTCGGATATCGACTCGATAAAAGTTCGTTCGAGTTCGTTTAGTAAAGCTCGTTTATTAAATGAACCAAACTTGAGCATCATAGTATTCGACTCGTGAGCTCGTGAGCAAGCTCGTTAGCTAAAATTAGTAAAAAATATAAAATAATTACTTTTATAAATTAATATTTTCATGATTTTAGAGTAAAAATAATGATAAATCTTTCTAATAATGAAAAAAGATTTAGATTTTGAGCATGAATATGATATTATTTTTGGAATAAATAACTTTTTTTTTCAAAATAATAATAAAAATCTTAAATATATTCTAAATTTAGAAAGTTCGTTTAGGCTCGATAAAAGCTCGATAAAGTTCGTGAACATCAAAGTATTCGATAAAAAAGCTCGAAGCTCGACTCAAAACTAAACGAGTCAAACTTGAGCACGGCACTACTCGACTCGACTCGGTTCGATTACACCCCTAAGTATAATTGTAAAAAATGAAAGTTATATATAAGTGGATATAACAATTTCTAAATAGTATTAACTTGATTTTTTTACAAAAATAGATCATATATGGATCTTATCCAATGGAATGCTGCTTAAAAAGCCAATATTTTTATTTTTATTTCATTTTTCGATTTTACGTTTGATGGCTAATTTATCATTTATTTTGTAACAAATATAAGATAATACACATATTCTCATTGAAACTATATTTAATGGTTGTTGCTCTGGTCTCAAACTTTAGCTCAAAACACAAGTACAGTATAATGCCTTAAATTGGTGACATAACAATCGTGTAGTTGATCATTGAATAAATAAAATAAATCTTGTAATAAATTATTAATGAATCATGAATGTATAGTCATCTATGTCTTCTTCACCTAATGACAGTGAATGTAAGTATCTTTAAAATAAAACTAAAAAATAGTAAATAATATAAAATGTATGACAATGAGATCATATCCTCGACACCACTCCACGTTTTTCATGACCATCATATTCTAAATTATTAAATATAAATTATTCTCATGGTTACAGACAATCTCAGTCGAGATCGGGTAATGAAACTTCTTAGACAAACGACTGTTAAAAAAGTAATTTGATAACCTTAATTATTGCGTATTAACTTAAAATATATGACCTTAACTCTCATGAAAACCCTTAACTCGAAACAAAAGAATCCAAAACTTAATATTTTTTTTTTTAAAAAAAAAAAGTCCTTGCTTTTTAGAAATGTTTTTCACTAAAATATGCGAGATTCAAAACCCATGTTATAAAAGAGAACATTATAATATCAGAAAAAGAAAAATGAAAAAACATAGGAAAATAAGCATAGCATAGTACAGAAAGTCTTGAAGAAGAAGAAGTGATGCGATGCAATAAACACACACAAGATGTTTACATTCTGTACGAGGATGTCAAGTCCTGCCCCTATCAAGATGTTCATGTGCTCTGGTCGTAAATGAGATACTACTCTCCACATCCACATCCATACAATAATGGCAAAAACTTGCGTTAGGCAGGCCTAAACGGTTTAGGCGGGTTTTATCCTATCCAAATGAGTTGACTCATTCCAATTAGGGTTTATTAATCCCAATTAGAGTATATTATATAGGTTTGGGCTTGGGTTAATGGATAAAACCCGCCTAAATCGTTTAGGCCTGCCTAACCCAAGACCTTCCCTACAATAATAGGATACAAGATTTTTGCATTTCACTAGTCTTCACATTTGCTCACCATATGTCATGAATTATTCAAGAAAATGAGATCAAAAACAAACCAGCAGTTGTAAATTTTATTTATCTTATTCAAAGTGCAGGTAGATTGAACAAAGGGTGCTTGCGATCTAGATGCTCGAATTCATAAAAAGGAATCATCTAGATCACCAAAGTTATTACAACATTATAACATATTCTCCAATTCTAAAAAATGTGAACTAATTAATCACATTTGTTATAGTACGTACTTACTGATCATCAGCAACACCTGACAACCACTGCTTGAAATACAATCGGCTATCCATCTCCGGCGGGGACAACGCACCTAGAGGAGTCACAGTTATCTGCAACACAGAAACGGAACATTACGCATTTACTCTAAACTATCTGCAACAGCACATGGGAGCGACATACGAATCCTTCTCCAACAGAAAAGTAGTCTGTGTCACTGTCACCATCATCTTCCACTTTTGATCCCCTTACCTGTAAGAGGATGCATTACAACATCAAACAACTACCAAAACATTCTTAACCACGAAAAAGATTCACTCATACTTCTCTTTTGAATAGGAGATGTTCATGTTTTAAATTTGACAACAGTTTCCCTCCTTCCGAATCACTACTCACTTGTCTCCACCCCATTTTAATAATACTCCGGCCTTGCTTGGTAAGTCGATAACCCTGTTCCGGTTCATGAAACAAACTTGTATGCTTTTTAATATTCAACTATCACGATATGGAAGCAATATCACATACAAGTAGTACAACACGATTGTATAAAGGATGCTCGAGGTCGTAAATAGTTCATGTATCTAAGATTAAAGCAGGCTCTATCAACTCAACTACTCAAATGTGTTGCCAAAGCTTATCTGGCAATGACCTTATGATTTGCAACGTCTGTCGGCACGTCTACATTGAGAAAACAGCCCTGAGGGTATGTATTCTTCTTGATTTCAGCCAATACGCCACAAATTATGGGAAAGCAAGCCTCAGCTGCATGTTTGAAATCATTGACATTACTTTTCCCTCCGACCCTGCAAGCTAGAACTAGTGTGAGTATCCTTTTGAATCTCCATTCATACCAGATGGATGATAATCCGAAAACTGATTGTACAGCTACCAGAAAGCAGTTACAGTCATTCGTATTAGACTATAGAACTCTATAGAGATTCTTAGCAGATGTAAATATAGAAAGGCTTTAAATTGAAGAAGAATGTTTTATACTTACCAATCATATGATAAAGACATAGAAGGAATTCCATAAAAGAACGCTTCTCGGGCCCCTGCTACAGTCCCTGAATAAGCACTGCATTCATCAAGAAGCAGAGCCACTGCATTAAGAATAATGAGACTGGAAAGGTCGATTTTGCTGTTATTTTTACAAAGCATTGGTAAGTGGCACCTTTTTATGGTGCAACATAAATTAAGGATCCAGAAGTTAGATATAGAACTTGTTACTCACATGTTATAACCACAATTGCTGCCCATGTTGATGCCACTGATTACCTGCAAAGAAAGAAATTGGAATGTGGAATCACACATCAACAATCAAAGCACAATGATAATAGACAAGAAAACTTGATCTTATTACATGATGCATGCATACTTGGATTCAGACATAATTCTTCATGTTAAAGCATATTTGCCCTACAAGGTGTGATTTCAAATTGAATAGAAAATAGTCGGACCAGCAAAAATTATGTTATTACAGGTTGTGGGACAATAAGTACCAGATCAGGTATTGAGGGGAACAGAGCTTTGGAAATTCCTAAAGATGTACAATCAGCAGGAGTACCTGCAATGAATTAAATATGAAAAAAAAAAACAAGTAAAAAGGGTGTAAGAAAAATATGATTCATTACAAAACTGGTGCTGAGTAGCTGCAGAAGTGTGATCCAATTAACTGATCCCTTATAAACTACCCAGCATGTAAAATTGCTATGGCCAGTGATATAACATCGCCAGATTTTCCACTCAAGACTAATGGGGCGTTGGGTTTAACTCATCGGATCACTGTGTATGAGTTTGAAAATAGAGAGTATGGGTATGGGTTTAGGGATTCAATAAAGTTGTTTGGTTTAAATTACATTGAAGAATAATGGAATTAGAACTAATATGTAATTTAAATAAACAAAAATTATAAAAAATATAAATCTAAATATAAGGAATTTGAAATAATAATAAAATGAAAAATAATTATAATAATATTATTACAGATATTTTTTCTTAGTTTTTTATAATATTATAATATATTAGTAAATTTGTAATAAGATTTTATATTTATTTAATTATTATCTTAATTATAAATTAATGCTGGTATTAAAAAATAATAAATTTAGTGAAATTAAAAAAAAAAGATTTTAAATGGAATTTGAGAATGAAAAATAAAACCCATCAACTTGGTGGGCAACAGGAATACCCAAATATTTGGGAATCATTTGATTTCCTTAGGAATGAAACCTAACAAATATTTGGGAATCATTTGATTTCCTTAGAGCATCCCCAACCCATACCCAAAACCCAATTTTTGATGTAAATTTAACTCCAACCCATACCCAAAATCTAAACCCAAAATGAGTTTTGGGGTTTTTCTCTCTCCTCCATACCCAAATATGGGTACTCTCTGTAGCATACTCGATTTCACATTTTTTATTTTTAACCAGTCCTTTCAATATTATTATATTACATGTTTTGTTTTTCTTATTTTAAAAGTAAATATAATTCTAATTTTATTTTAATACTTTTTCTTACATTATTTTATTTAATTATAAATTAGTTTTATTTGTAAATCAAAGTTTTGAAAAAGTAATTTTATAAGAAATTAAATAATTTATTTTTTATAAATAAACAAGAATAAAAACAACCAATAACTCAATGCAATAGTATGATCATCAGCAAAATAAAAAGATTCTAAGAGGCAAAATGATTATGAAAACTTCATAAAGAGATGCAATTCCAATATAAAGTTTTATTTCCATTTGAATATAGGAAGTTGCAATATAAAGTTTTATTTCCATTTGAATATAGGAAGTTGCAATTTGTTCCTAGTCATTTACGTCTTATTTATTAATGCATTGAGTAATTTTATAAGAAATTAAATAGTTTATTTTATTGTCATTTTTTTCTTTTAATTTTGCCTTTTAAGTTTGAATTTTAATTTTGAATTTTAAAATATATGTTAAAATAATTTTCTTTTTTTAATTAAATAGATATTAAAATAATAATTACACAATTAAAAATGTAGAATGCAAATAGATATCAACTACCATACAACAATTGAAGGTACAAGAAAAGTCATTACAATACAAATTAAGAAAATACATAAAAACTTAAAATAAGTGTGTTTTGTAATTTTATTATCTTTAATTCCATTGTTGAGTTGTTTAATTTATTAAGTGTGTTTTGTAATTTTATTATTATAATAACTTATTTCATTGAATTTAATAAAGGGATGAAATTGTAAATTTGATAAAAATATATTGGTAGTATTTGAAAAGTATAAAAAGTTGAAAAAAAAGAATATGCTGAGAATATTCTTTTGGGTTTGAGTTTGGTGTTTTGGGTTGGAGATAAATTACTGTTTGATTTGATATTTACTGTATTTTGGGTTTGAATTTGGTGTTTCGGGTTGGAGATGGCCTTAGGAATGAAACCTAACAACTTCAAGATGAGTTTTGGAATCATTTAATTCCGTAATTTCGAAATCCACCAACCAAACACCTCTTTAAAAAATGGTAGAAAACTGACCAGAAACTGCGAAAGCAACAGCTCCATCAATTTTCACTGGCTTGGCAGAGAGAGCTTCCCTCCAACTGATGCAGTGACTTGCTGCAGTATTATCTCTGAATATGCAACAAAAATCAGATGATAATATTTTTTTTCCAATCCAAAACTCATGATATGATCAATTACAAGTCAATAAAACAAAACAACAGATTCTGTTCCTCACTGTATTTATATTTCAAGCATATCAATGGAGGGAGTATCGATTACAATATTTTATCAAACATGCAAGACACAATCAGACAAATAAAAATATCACAGCAAACAAAAACAACCCAATTGCTAGCATTGGAATATAATGAAAAACATACGAATGAGGAGCGCAAACAGAGACGTTGAAGCGGTTGGAGGAGACGAGGACATGAGCAATAGCTCGGAGGCCAGGGGCATCAATCCCGTCGTCGTTGGTGAGCATCACCGTGGGACGATTCCCGCCGCCCATCGTAGCAACTATTTTGTTGATTTTCATCTTGAATTGTGGTGTTTGTTTTGCCGGCAAAAGCACTAGCATTAAGAGCACCGGCATCGCTGCGACTGCCTGCTGCCTAAATTATTGTTGCGCTTAATCAACAATTACGTCCTAAATGTCCGCGCTTAATTCATTACTAGATTGCTACCTGCGCGATGCGCAGAGCGTATAATATTTTTATTAATAATTTATTTAAATTATATTAATTTTTATAAGGATGTTAATTTAGTTCGAAGCTCACGGGTTATCTCGATTAACCCGAGTCAAAATATAGTCTGAGATCGATTAACCCAAACCCCGATAGAGATGTGCCCCAAAAATGACAGGTTGGTTGATTGAGCCAATTAGTTTTTTATTAATAATTTTTTTATAATAATTATATTACCAAAACTTATTTATATTATCACATATTACATTTATTGGTTAAGTTTAAAGTTACATAATATAAATAGTTTATAATAGATAATTAGATCCTTAAAAATTATTTAATCATGAAGTTAAAATACTTTTAAATATTAATAAATAATATATTTTTAATATTTAAATGCATGAATATATAAAGATTGTGATTTATTTTGATTTTCTTTTGAGATGAAATATATATTTGTACATATTTTATTATTATAAGATTGTGAAACTATTTAATGACATTAAAATATTTAAAATTAATTCATAAATTTGTTAGCGTGACGGGCTTGCCCGAACACAGATGGTTTAGGGATATGGTTAGTGTTTGAGTCAAGATTTTTAGCCTGAAAAAGTTTCATTACGATAAGGTCTGGACTGAATGACCTGCAACTTGATAGGAATGACCCGAAAACTGATGAACTGGTTGATTGACATCTCTAATTTTTTTTTATAGTGTGCATATATTATAATAAAATATAAAAATCTAATTTAACTTACATACAAATTTAAGTTTCTCAATGGTTAAGGAATTGTCTGCATAGTTTTAACGGAGATGCCGAATTTATTGAGATGAGAGAGATTGTGTAATTGTCTTATATATTTACTAGATTTACACCTGCATGTTGTGAGATCAAATATTATTTATAATAATAAATAAATAATTTTACTCAAAAATATCATGATAAATAAATATTAACAATAATTTTATTTATTTTAACAACTTAATGTCTAATATTTATAAAATTATAAATATTAATAAATAGATATTATGAATTAAAATGCACTAATTCCTCCAAATAATATGAATCCAAAATTAAAATAACAAAATGACAATCATGATTCAAATTGCATTGAAAACATGATGTTTTGATTTTCATTTCACATGACTTTTGCAATTTAGAAACTCTAAAGTTGATTTGCTAAATAATTAAATTTATGTAAAGTTTAACAATTTTAAAATCAAATTATTTATGAATATAATTATATTAAAATAAAATTTAATAAAAATAATATCTAATATTTTTTTTTCAAAAAATTATTTTATTTCAACAATGCACACATTTTTTAGTATATTATATAGATTTAAGTTAAAGAGGCAGTTTCAAATTATTTATAAGTCTGTCGAGTGTCAATACCCTATGTTAGAGGTCTGGATCCGATCCGACCCGACCTAAGTACTGGCCCGAATTCGAACCTAAGGCCAGGCCCATTATCAATAGATATTACAGGAAGAATATTCGATCCTAGCTGGATAAAGTGGCGAGCAGCTCAATCACTGAAAGCGGTTCGAAAGGCATCAAAAGAGGTTCGATTAGTCCCTTCCGCAGTTCGACCCAGTCCGATTTGAAGGAGTTTGATAAGAGAACCACCTGCCTTGCTCTTCTAAACAGCTCAGTGTAGGGTTTGAGTCTACGATCAACAACATGAGTTGTTATTCAATTCGCAGGATCGTTCTTAGGATATCAAAATAAACACAATTAAATGAACCAAGCAAAGCCTATGCATGCTCCTACAAAATTAATTGCAAGATGGATTAGGGTTTATACCTCTTTTCACCGTTTGATCCACAGGACAGATCGGAGTATGATAACGGTGAAAAACCTTCAGATCTGAAGCGGAAAGCGAACAAAATCGATGGCCTTTTCTTCTTCAAGAAATCGATGGCTCTCTCTCTTGTTCCTACAGATCTGATCTTCTGATCTGTGTCCCTTGCTCCTTGGAAATCTGGTGAGGATTATTCTACCAAGTTGATTCAGCCGGAGGATTTGATCAGAGAAAATCCCTCCTTCCTGAATAGCCCTAGCCGCCACCCTCTCTGTATACTGAATTATGTTTCATCTCTTTTCTGATCTAGGGTTTGGCTATTTATAGTGTTAGGGTTTATGTAAACCCTAACCCTAATGGGCTTGAGCAGTGTATGGGCCAGACCAGGGATCAGATGCAAATAATAAAGTGGGCCCTCTTTTATTAATTAATTCTCTCATGTCCAACCCAGAACATTAATTAATTAATAAAGTATTGTTTTAACCTTCACCACAGTAACAATACTGACTCGCCCCTTTATTACCACGTTATTAGGAACGGGTTGCACCAAACTAACTTGATCCACATATTTAAGGTTTCAGACATTCATTAATTAATTTGGTTTATATGACAATCAACCATAATTAATTAATATCTTATTTCCTGAATAATACCACTCAACCTTTGTCTCTTATGCTTGAATAAATCATTCAGCCTGCAGGACTTAGCATAAAGAACCTTGTGAGCTCATCAGGGAATGTCACCATCCTGAAACGGATATGTTACCATACATCCAGACTAAGCAGACCCCACACAGATTGCCAACACCCAAAATACGAGTATAAGGGTACATGTAAGACCTGCCACCATGGTAAATCAAAGTGCGGTCAACCTGTGTGTGCCCCTTATCCTTCAGTAAGGTTTAAGACCATAGAAAGTATATTGGGATCTGGCTCGTTCATATGTCAATGAGAACGGCGCATCCCACTGTTAATCCCATCAATACATAAACATGTACCGACACATCAAGTAGCCAGGATAAGCCCACTTATACACCGATGTGCCGCAGCTTAAACCGACAGCCTATCCAGGAACCGTCTCAGCTGT